>JAOXJP010227660.1:0-11261 GCA_025762735.1 Platanus orientalis | reverse complement strand
CGCACACAAGGGAAATTTTGTACCTTATTTTAGAGTTATGCACCGTAATCCAGCACGTGCGTAGCTTTGCATCGTTTTTATGAGTAGCGTACGCCAAGCCCAAACATTCGTAACTTTGTGCCATTTCACTATGTTGAGCACTGCAAAACCACATGCGCACTAACTTTCCTCCAATTTTAGGTGTTGTGCACCACAAGTGACCCTGTGCATAATTTCGTTGAACATTTAGTCTTTGTGCGCCACCAAGCCCCATGTCTGTAACTTTGTATCATTTCTAGAAATTGTGTATCCTCACCCACAAGTGTATAACTCAGAACCTTATTTAGGAGTTGTGCACCACAGGCTAACACATTCATTATTTCATACCTTTTTTCAAACTTTTGCACCAAAATCCAAAACGTGTTTAAATTTGTACAACTTTTAAGAGTTGTTCACCATAAGACTAAATGTACATAAATTGGGGCCATTTTAATGAGTCGTGCACTATACGCCCACATTTGTATAACTTTGCACAAAATTTGGGAATTGTGTACCACAAGACCCCCACGTGCATAACATCGTACCACTTTTACAAATTGTCCACCGAGGACCAAAATTGCATAACTTTCTATATTATTTAGGAATTGTATATGACAAGCACACATGTGGGTTACTTTTTTAATTTTTTTAGGAGTTATGGCCCACAAGTCACCAGGTGCTCTACATCGTACCATTTATGGTGTTTGTACACCATTTATAGGTTTTCTGCACACCAAACCAAAACGTGCAAAACTTGAACCTAAAACAAGAGTTGTACGTTACATGCACCAAAACGGGAAATTTTGTACCTTATTTTAGATTTATGCACCAAAATCCAACACGTGCATAACTTTGCATCATTTTTATGAGGAGTGCACGCTAAGTCCAAACTTCCTCAACTTTGGACCATTTTAGTAAGTTGTGCACTACAAAATCACATGTGCATTAACTTTGCATCAATTTTAAGTGTTGTGCACCACAAGCTCCCAGGTGCATAACTTCATACAACTTCTAGACATTGTATGCCTCAAACCCATAATTGCGAAGCTTTCTACCTTATTAAGGAGTTGGGTACAAAAAGCACACATGAGTGTTACTTTGTACAATTTTAGGAGTTCTGCATGACAAGTCACTAGGAGCGTTACATCGTACCATTTTTGGGGTTTCGGCACTTCAAGCCCCCATGTGTACAATTTCGTACTAGTTATCAAAGGTTTGCACCCCGACTGACACGTGTAGAATTTTTAACCTTATTTAGAAGTTGTGCACCACAAGCACACACACGGGAAATTTTACACCTTATCTTAGAGTTATGCACCGTAATTTGACATGTGCATAGCTTTGCATCGTTTTTATGAGTAGTGCACCCCAAGGCCAAACGTTCGTAACTTTGTGCCATTTCACTGAGTTGTCCACAACAAAACCACACGCTCACTAACTTTGCACCAATTTTAGGTTTTGTGCACCACAAGCGACCCTGTGCATAATTTCATTGAACACTTAGTGTTTGTGTGCCACAAGGCCCTACGTGTGTAACTTTGTATCATTTCTAGAAGTTGTGCATCCTCTCCCACAAGTGTAGAACTCTAAATCTTATTTAGGAATTGTGCACCACAGGCTCACACATTTGTTATTTCATACCTTTTTTAAGACTTTTGCACCAAAATCCCAAATGTGTTTTAATTTATACAACTTTTAAGATTTGTTCACCACAAGACTAAATGTGCAAAGATTGGGGCCATTTTAATGAGTCGTGCACTATAGGCCCACATTTGCATAACTTTGCACCAAATTTGGGAAATGTGCCCCACAAGACCCCACGTGCATAACATCATACCACTTTTATAAATTGCGGACCGAGGACCAAAATTGCGTAAGTTTCTACATTATTTAGGAATTGTATACGACAAGCACACACGTGGGTTTTTTTTTTCATTTTTAGGAGTTGTGCCCCACTAGTCACCAGGTGTGCTACTTCGTACCATTTATGGTGTTTGTACACCATTTATAGGTTTTCTGCACACCCAACCCAGACGTGCAAAACTTTGAACCTAAAACAGGAGTTGTGTGCCACATGCGCCAAAATGGAAAATTTTGTACCTTTTTCTAGGGTTATGCACCAAAATCCAACACGTGCATAACTTTGCGTCATTTTTATGAGTAGTGCACGCCAAGTCCAAACTTCCTCAACTTTGGTCCATTTTAGTAAGTTGTGCACTACAAAAACACGATAAGGTCCTAAACAGAGCAGGAATGGTGGAACAGTATTCGTGTAGCTGAGCCCAAATAATTGGGATAAGGCTGTTTGTTGTTATTGTTGTTGCTGTTGTGCACTACAAAAACACATGTGCATTAACTTTGCACCAATTTTAGGAGTTGAGCACCAGAAGCTCCCATGTGCATAACATCGTACAACTTTTTGACATTGTGCGCTAACACATAGTTACGAAACTTTGTACCATACTAAGGAATTAGGCACGAAAAGCACACACATGGGTTACTTTGTACGATTTAGGAGTTCTACACGACAAGTCACTAGGTGCATTATTTCGTACCATTTTTGGGGTTTGGGCACTCAAGCCCCCATGTGTACAACTTCGTACCACTTATTAATGTTATGCACCCCAATAGACACATGCGCCCACATGGGAAATTTTGTACCTTATTTTAGAGTTATTTACTGTAATTTAGCACGTGCTTAGCTTTGCATTGTTTTTATGAGTAGTGCACCCCACGCCCAAACGTTCGTAACTTTGGGGCATTTCATTGGGTTGTGCACAACAAAACCTTGTGCACGAACTTTGTGCCAATTTTAGGTATTGTGCACCACAAGCGCCCCTGTACATCATTTCGTTGAACTTTTTGTGTTTGTGCTCCACAAGGCCCCACGTACATAACTTTGTACCATTTCTAGAAGTTGTGCATCGAAACCCATAAGTGCAGAACTCTGAACCTTATATAAGAGTTGTGCACCACATTCTCACACGCGTAATTTCATACCTTTTTCAGACTTGTGCACCAATATCCCAAATGTGTTTAAATTTGTACAACTTTTAAGAGTTGTTCACCACAAGACAAAATGTGCAAAAATTGGGGCCATTTTAATGAGTTGTGCACTATAGCCCACATTTGCATATCTTTGCACCAAATTTGGGAAATGCGCACCTTAAGAACCCCATGTGCATAACATCATACCACTTTTGGAAATTGTGCTTCGAGGACCAAAATTGCATAAGTTTCTACATTATTTAGGAATTGCATACGACAAGCACACACGTGGGTTATTTTGTTCCATTTTTAGGAGTTGTGCCCCACAAGTCATGAGGTGCGCTATTTTGTACCATTTATGGTGTTTGTACACAATTTATACGTTTTCTTCACACCCAACCCAAACATGCAAAATTTTGAACCTAACATAGGAGTTGTGCCCACAGGTGTACACACACCTAATTTCGTACCTTATTTTAGAGTTATGCACCAAAATCCAACACGTGCGTAACTTTGCATCATTTTAATGAGTAGTGCACGCCAAGTCCAAACTTCCTTAACTTTGGGCCATTTCAATAAGTTGTGCACTATAAAAACACATGTGCATTAGCTTTGCCCCAATTTTAGGAGTTGTGCACCACAAGCTTCCAAGTGCATAACTTCGTACAACTTTTAGATGTGCGCCTCAAACCCATAATTGCGAAACTTTTCTATCTTATTAAGGAATTGGGCACAAAAAGCACACAAAAGGGTTACTTTATAGGATTTTAGGAGTTCAACGTGACTAATCAATAGGGGCGTTACTTCGTACCATTTTTGGGGTTTTGCTACTTCAAGCCCCCGTGTGTACAACTTCGTACCGCTTATCAAAGTTATGCACCCCAACCGACACATGTAGAACTTTGAACCTTATTTAGAAGTTGTGCACCACATGCGCACACATGGAAAATTTTGTACCTTATTTTTGAGTTATGCACCATAATCCAACACGTGTGTGGCTTTGCATCGTTTTTATGAGTGGTACACCTTAAGCCCAAACGTTCGTAACTTTGGGCCATTTCACTAAGTTGTGCACTACAAAACCACATGCATTAACTTTGCACCAATTTTAGGAGTTGAGCACCACAAGCTCCTAGGTGCATAACATCGTACAACTTTTAGACGTTGTGCACCTTAAACCCATAATGGTGAAACTTTCTACCTTATTAAGGAATTGGATACAAAAAGCACACACATGGGTTACTTTGTATGATTTTAGGAGTTCTACACGACAATTCACTTGGTGCGTTACTTCGTTCCATTTTTTGGTTTTGGGCACTTTAAGCCCCGATGTGTACAACTTCGTACCACTTATAAGTGTTATGCACCCCAACCGACACGTGTAGAACTTTGAACCTTATTTAGAAGTTGTGCACCACATGCGCACACACAGGAAATTTTGTACCTTATTTTAGAGTTATGCACTGTAATCCAACACGCGGGTAGCTTTGCATCATTTTTATGAGTAGTGCACCCCAATCCCAAACGTTCATAACTTTAGGCCATTTCACTGGGTTGTGCACTACAAAACCACACGAGCACTAACTTTGTGCCAATTTTAAGTGTTGTACACCACAAGCTCCCCCGTGCATAATTTAGTTGAACTTTTTGTGTTTGTGCTCCACAAGGCCACAAGTGTATAACTTCGTACCATTTCTAAAAGTTGTGCATCCTAACCCACAAGTGCAGAACTCTGAACCTTATTTAAGAGTTGTGCACCACATGCTCACACATGCGTAATTTCGTACCTTTATTCAGACTTGTGCACCAAAATCCCAAACGTGTTTAAATTTGTACAACTTTTAAGAGTTGTTCACCACAAGACTAAATGTGCATAAATTGGGGCCATTTTAATGAGTTGTGCACTATAGGCCCACATTTCCATAACTTTGTACCAAATTTTGGAAATGTGCACCACAAGACCCCCACATGCATAACATCGTACCACTTTTAGAAATTATGCTCCGAGGACCAAAATTTTATAACTTTCTACATTATTTAGGAATTGTATACGACAAGCACACACATGGGTTATTTTGTTCCACTTTTAGGAGTTGTGCCCCACAAGTCACCAGGTGCGCTACATCGTACCATTTATGGTGTTTGTTTTTTCGCTATGTAAATTTTTATAAATCAAAGAAAAGATTTACAGTCTAGAAAATGTACATTAAGCCTTATCTTTGCTAATTTTCTCTCTAGGAATAAAAGGGAAATCACAAGGTAATAGTATAGTTTCTTCTGTAGTTGTTGCCCATCCCGCCATGAAATCAGCTGGCTAATAAGCTTCTCTCCACACATGCACTACGTGCTAGCTACAAAAATCCATTAAAGTTCTTTTAATCTTCGAAACCAATGCTAAAACTTTCCATGGGAAACTTGAGGATCCTGTAGTATGTCTACAGCCAGTTTGGAATCCATCTGAATGATAAGTTTATCAATGATTATTTCATATGCCAGCTTCAGCCCTCTCCAAAGTGCGCGCAACTCAATCCAAAGGATGTTGTGGTCAGTTTCTAGCAATCCTGCATATGGTGTTTGTACGCCATTTCTATGTTTTTTGCACACCTAACCCACACATGCAAAACTTTGAACATAATATATGAGTTGTGCCCCACATGCGCACACACGGGAAATTTTGTACCTCATTTTAGAGTTTTGCACCATAATCCAACATGTGCATAGCTTTGCATCGTTTTTATGAGTAGTGCACCCCAAGCCCAAACGTTCATAACTTTGGGCCATTTCACTGAGTTGTGCACTACAAAACCACACGAGCACTAACTTTGCACCAATTTTAGGTGTTGTGCACCACAAGCACCCTCCTGCTTAATTTTGTTGAACTTTTAGTGTTTGTGCGCCACAAGGCCCCACATGCATAACTTCATATCATTTCTAGAAGTTGTGCATCCTAACCCACAAGTGCAGAACTCTGAACCTTATTTAGGAGTTGTGCACCACATGCTCACATATTCGTAATTTCATACATTTTTTTAGACTTTTGCCCCATAATCCAAAATGTGTTTAAATTTTTAAAACTTTTAAGAGTTGTTCACCACAAGACTAAATGTGCATAAATTGGGGCCATTTTAATGAGTCGTGCACTATAGGCCCACATTTGCAAAACTTTGCACAAAATTTGGAAAATGCGCACCACAAGACCCCATGTGCATAACATCGTACCACTTTTAGAAATTGCTCTTTAAGGACCAAAATTGCATAACTTTCTACATTATTTAGGAATTGTATACGATAAGAAATCACGTGGGTTATTTTGTTTCAGTTTTAGGAGTTGTGCCCCATAAGTCACCAGGTGCGCTACTTTGTACCATTTATGGTATTCGTACACCATTTATAGGTTTTCTGCAACCCAACCCATACATGCAAAACTTTGAACCTAAAATAGGAGTTGTGCCCCACATGCGTAAAAATGGGAAATCTTGTACCTTATTTTAGAGTTATGTAACGTAATCCAACACGTGCGTAGCTTTGCATCGTTTTTATAAGTAGTGCACCCCAAGCCCAAACGTTCGTAACTTTGGGCCATTTCACTAGGTTGTGCACTACAAAAACACATGTGCATTAACTTTGCACCAATTTTAGGAGTTGAGCACCACAAGCTCCCAAGTGCATAACATCGTACAACTTTTAGACGTTGTGTACCTTAAACCCAGAATTGTGAAACTTTCTACGTTATTAAGGAATTGGGCACAAAAAGCACAGATGTGGGTTACTTTGTACGATTTTAGGAGTTTTACATGACAAGTCACTAGGTGCGTTACTTCGTACCAATTTTAGGGTTTTGACACTTCAAGCCACCATATGTACAACTTTGTACCACTTATCTGTGTTATGCCCCCCAACCGACACGTGCAGAACTTTGAACCTTATTTAGAAGTTGTGCACCACATGTGCAGACACTGGAAATTTTGTACCTTATTTTAGAGTTATGCACCGTTATCCAACAAGTGCGTATCTTTGCATCATTTTTATGAGTAGTGCAGCCCAAGCCCAAATGTTCGTAACTTTGGGCTATTTCACTAAGTCGTGCACTACAAAAACATGTGCATTAACTTTGCACCAATTTTAGGAGTTGAGCACCACAAGCTCCCGGCTGCATAACATCATACAACTTTTAGACGTTGTGCGCCTTAAACCCATAATTGTGAAACTTTCTACCTTATTAATGAATTGGGCACAAAAAGCACACACGTGAGTTACTTTGTACGATTTTAGGAGTTCTACATGACAAGTCACTAGATGCGTTACTTCATACCATTTTTGGGGATTGGGCACTTCAAGCCCCTATGTGTACAACTTCGTACCACGTATCAGTGTAATGCACCCCAACCGAAACTTGCAGAACTTTGAACCTTATTTAGATATTGTGTGCCACATGTGTGGACATGGGAAATTTTGTACCTTACTTTAGAGTTATGCACTGTAATCCAATACGCACATAGCTTTGCATCGTTATTATAAGTAGTGCACCCCAAGCCCAAACGTTCGTAACTTTGGGCCATTGCGAAACTTTCTACCTTATTAAGGAATCAGGCACAAAATGTACACATGTGGCTTACTTTGTATGATTTTAGGAGTTCTACACAACAAGTCCCTAAGTGCGTTACTTCGTACCATATTTGGGGTTTGGGCACATCAATCCCTATGTGTACAATTTCGTACCACTTGTCAGAGTTATGACCCTAACTGACATGTGCAGAGCTTTGAACCTTATTTAGAAGGTGTGCAACACATGCGCACACACCGGAAATTTTGTACCTTATTTTAGTGTTATGCACCGTAATCCAACACGTGCTTAACTTGGCATCGTTTTTATGAGTAGTGCACCCTAAGCCCAAACATTCGTAACTTTGGGCCATTTCATTGGGCTGTGCACAACAAAACCACACGTGTACTAGCTTTGTGCCAATTTTAGGTGTTGTGCACCACAAGCGTCCTCTTGCATAATTTTGTTGAACTTTTAGTGTTTGTGCTCCACAAGGCCCCATGTGCATAACTTCGTACCATTTCTAGAAGTTATGCATCGAAACCCACAAGTGCAGAACTCTGAACCTTATTTAGGAGTTGTGCACCACATACTCACACATGCGTAATTTCATACCTTTCTTTCAGACTTGTGCACCAAAATTCCAAAAGTGTTCACCGCAACTTTAAGAGTTGTTCACCACAGGACTAAATGTGCAAAAATTGGGGCCATTTTAATGAGCCGTGAACTATAGGCCCACATTTGCATAACTTTCAACCAAATTTGGGAAATGTGCACCACAAGTCCCCATGTGCATAACATCGTAGCAATTTTAGAAATTGTCCTTCGAGGACCAAAATTGTGTTTCATTTTTAGGAGTTGTACCCCACAAGTCACCAGGTGCGCTAGTTCGTACCATTTACAGTGTTTGTACACCATTTATGGGTTTTTTGCACACCCAATTCATACATGCAAAACTTTCAATCTAATATAGGAGTTGTGCCCCACATGCGCAAAAATGAGAAATTTTGTACCTTATTTCAGAGTTGTGCACTGTAATCCAACATGTGCATAGCTTTGCATTGTTTTTCTGAGTAGTGCACCCCAATACCAAATGTTAGTAACTTTGAGCCATTTCACGAAGTTTTGCACTACAAAATCACGTGCATTAATTTTGCACCAACTTTAGGAGTTAAGCACCACAAGATCCCATGTGCATAACATCGTACAACTTTTAGACGTTGTGCACCTCAAACCCATAATTGTGAAACTTTCTACCTTATTAAGGAATTAGGCACAAAAAGCACACACGTGGGTTACTTTGTATGATTTTAGGAGTTCTGCATGACAAGTCCTTAGGTGCAATACTTCGTACCATTTTTGGGGTTTTGGCACTTCAAGCCCTGAAGTGTACAACTTCGTACCACTTATGAAAGTTATACACCCCAACCGACACACGCAAAACTTTGAACCTTATTTAGAAGTTGTGCACCACATGTGCACACACGGGAAGTTTTGTACCTTATTTTAGAGTTATGCACCGTAATCCAACAGGCGCATAGCTTTGCATCGTTTTTATGAGTAGTGCACCCTAAGCCCAAATGTTCGTAACTTTGGGCCATTCCACTGAGTTGTGCACTACAAAACCACATGTGCACTAACTTGGCACCAATTTTAGGTGTTGTGCACCACAAGTGCCCTACGTGCATAACTTCGTATCAATTCTAGAAGTTGTGCATCCTAACCCATAATGGCAGAAGTGTTAACCTTATTTAGGAGTTGTACACCACATGCTCACACATACCTAATTTCATACCTTTTCTCAGACTTGTGCACCAAAATCCCAAAAGGGTTTAAATTTGTACAAGTTTTAAGAGTTGTTCACCACAAGACCAAATGTGCATAAATTGGGGCCATTTTGATGAGTTGTGCATTATAGGCCCACATTTGCATAACTTTGCACCAAGTTTGGGAAATGGGCACCACATGACCCCCATGTGCATAACATTGTACCACTTTTAGAAATTGTGCTTCGAGGACCAAAATAGCAAAACTTTCTACATTATGTAGGAATTGTATATGACAAGAATAGACGTGGGTTATTTTTTTCCATTTTTAGGAGTTGTGCCCCACTAGTCACCAGGTGCACTACTTCGTATGTATGGTGTTTGTACACCATTTATAGGTTTTCTACACACCTAACCCAGACGTGCAAAACTTTGAAGCTAATACCGAAGCTATGCACCACAAGCGCTAAAAAGAGAAATTTTGTACCTTATTTTAGAGTTATGCACCAAAATCCAACACATGCATAAATTTGCAATACTTTTAGGAGTAGTGCACGCCAAGTCCAAACATCCTCAACTTTGGTCCATTTTAGTAGTTGTGCACTACATCAACACATGTGCATTAACTTTGCACCAATTTTGGGAGTTGTGCACCACAAGGTCCAAGGTGCATAACTTTGTACAACTTTTAGACGTTGTGCACGTCAAACCCATAATTGCGAAACTTTCTATCTTATTAAGGAATTGGGCGCAAAAAGCACACATGAGTGTTAATTTGTAAGATTTTAGGAGTTTTGCATGACTAGTCACTAGGTGCATTACTTTGTACCATTTTTGGGGTTGGGGCATTTCAAGCCCCCATGTGTACGACTTTGTACCACTTATCAGAGTTATGCACCCCAGCAGACATGTGTCGAACTTTGAACCTAATTTAGAAGTTGTGCACCACATGCACACACAATTGAAATTTAGTACCTTATTTTAGACTTATGCACCACAATCCAACACGTGCGTAGCTTTGCATTGTTTTTATGAGTAGGGCACACCAAGCCCAAACGTTCGTAACTTTGGTCCATTTCACTAAGTTGTGCACTACAAAAACACATGCATTAACTTTGCACCAACTTTAGGAGTTGACCACCACAAGCTCCCAGGTGATTAACACCGTACAACTTTTAGACATTGTGTGCCTTAAACCTGTAATTGTGAAACTGTCTACCTTATTAAGGAATAGGGCACAAAAAGCACACACGTGGGTTACTTTGTATGATTTTAAGAGTTCTATACGACAAGTAACTTAGTGCATTATTTCATACCATTTTTGGGGTTTGGGCACTTCAAGCCCCCATGTGTACAACTTTGTACCACTTATCAGTGTTATGCACCCGACACGTGCAGAACTTTGAACCATATTTAGAAGTTGTGCACCACATGCGCACACGTGGGAAATTTTGTACCTTATTTTAGAGTTATTTACTGTAATCTTACACGTGCGTAGCTTTGCATCGTTTTAATGAGTAGTGCACCCCAAACCCAAACATTCGTAACTTTGGCCATTTCACTGGGTTGTGTACAACAAAACCTCACGTGCACTAGCTTTGTGAAAATTTTAGGTGTTGTGCACCAGAAGCTTCCCTGTACATAAATTTACTGTAAACTTTTTGTGTTTGTGCTCCACAAGGCCCCACGTGCATAACTTCATACCATTTCTGGAAGTTGTGCCTTGAAACCCACAAATGCAGAACTCTGAACCTTATTTAGGAGTTATGCACCACATGCTCACACATGCTTAATTTCATACCTTTTTTAGACTTGGGCACCAAAATCCCTAAAGTGTTTAAATTTGTACAACTTTTAAGAGTTGTTCACCACAAGATTAAATGTGCAAAAATTGGGCCATTTTAATGAGTCGTGCACTATAGGCCCACATTTGCATCATTTTGCAC
>JAOXJP010227659.1:0-11261 GCA_025762735.1 Platanus orientalis | reverse complement strand
GTCAATCTTCTGAGCTGCTTCCCACAAACTCCATTGTCCCCTTCTTAGCCCTCTTCTTCCCTTTTCGAAAGTGAGAGTTTTAGTCTCGAAATTGAACTAGCCTCACCCTGGAGCACAACAGCACCGCAAGCCCCTGAAGCACTCTACCTAGGACTGAGAGGACTATCGTCAATCTATAGAGGAGCCACCTCCACTATACCACTAGGTACTAGTGCAGTTTGCACCTCGGGCTCTCCCCTAGTCTCAGGCTCCCCCGTCATCTGCTCTCCCTCGGCCTCAGACTCTCCACCAATCCCAGGCTCTCTCTCAGGCTGGTCCTCCTCAGTCTGCCCTCCCCCTAGTTGCTCAACCTCAAGCTCGGCATAAGGCATCTTGGTGTCCTTAGCAACACCTCCGGGATCCCCTGGAATAGGGATCTGTCTCTGCAAACATTAATAAAAACATACATGTCAATGTTTAAAACTTACTTAAAAACCTAAAAGAAATTTAAACAATATCATATCTTACCTCCTTTGTAGCCGGCTCTCGGGTTTCCCTCAAGGCAACAACCACAGTCAGGTAGGCTTGGTGCTTTTACCCCACCAAAGCAAAGCACCTAGCCAGCCTCTAGAGGGCACCGAGGTACACCTCCCTAGAAACCTATGCAAATACACAATACATTGTTAAAAGAAGTTCAATTAAAATGTTTAAATAAATCCAAACCATACCTAAGTCATTGCCTCGGGAGGCATCCAACCCTCAAGAATCTCGGCCTCAGGCAAAGCCTCCTTGATGACCCCACCTTCGAGGTCGGTCACAGGTACCACCTCAGGGATCAGGCCCATCAGGTCGAGCTTAGCTCGGGTCACTCTCTTCTTCCTCCCTTGCCGGACTAGAGGTGCTGGCTCCTCTGGGGCTGTGCAGCAATAGCCTGTAAAAAATGAACAAGTTTTGTCAAAATTTTAAAATAAAACATAAAATGTCTTTCAAAAGTAAAAAAAAATAAACAAACTCAACTCACTGGAGGCTCCACAGGCCTACCCAAGGGCCCACAAGTCTGATTGGCCCACCACTCATGATAATCTCGAGCCCAATCTAGGAAAGCTACAACCTCGATGCCCTCATCCCCCCCGGCCAGTGGCACCCTCAATGTCAATCACACCTGGGGGTGAGTGTAGGACTACGAACTCCTCTACCCTACCTTTAACCTGTCGCCAACACCTCTCACCGAGGTATAGGGTCACCTCACCTAAAGCCACCAGTACAACCTTTTGACGAGACCAACCCCAAGTAGAGTTTTGGTCTCGGGCAGCATCTGCCCCTAAAGCCCAACAAGTCCAAGGGCACCACTTGATCTGCATAAGAAAAATAAAGTTTAGAAAATGATTTACAAAAAAAAATAATGAAAAAGATCAAGAAAATGCATTGTGTACTTACCAGGTCGACTGTGAGGAGATCAAACTCACGTCGAAAGGCCGAGATTGACTTCTGGGTCTTGTGGTGGGTAGCCTTCCACCTCGCCATGCAAGGGAAGTGGAGTACCTCCTCACCCCTCCACCTAGGGGCCAAGGAGAGGAAGTGCTCATAGCACCACACCTGCAAAAAAAGAAAGAATAAGACAAGGCTAAAATCAGATGAAGTATTAAATCAAATAAAAAAAACTTGAAAGAAAACAAACAAAATAAAAGTCATATCTCCCCCAAAAAAGCATAGGCCCACAAAGGCATGAAGGCTCTGTCCGGCTGAAATCTCACTCATATTGAGGTACATCCACCCGATGAAAGATCTACTCCAACTTCGCTTGGTGACTAAGTCTAAGTTCTCCAAAGCCAACAACAAGTAGAAGTAGACTCTATCGCTCTTCCCGCAGAAGATCGAGCGGGTCAACATATATAGTAGGAAGGCCTAAGGCGCAATAATAACATGGTTTTTGTGTAGGATCAATGGATACAGTCATGGGTTCACAAGTTGAGAGAACAAATCTTCTCCTTGGGTTATAATGTACAAAGTTTTGTTTTCAAAATCTTGTAGTTAAGATTAAAGGACATGAATTCACTTGAATGACATATGCACTTGTAAAATACCTGGCTATCAATTATGAATGAACACAAAAAATGAACCTTGCAAAATAATTACAATGAATTTCTTTTCTTCCAATTCAGATAAGCAAGCTACAATTGCTCCCCTAGAGACTCGACTGTAGAAGCATAAGGAAGCGTGACAGAGAAAAGCAATGGGTGACAAGTCGACACCCTCGCCTACGACAAACATTACACCTCTCACCCTCCCAGGGACATCTATAGGAAATCCACCTCCGGCGAGGACCATGCCCAAAGGTACCCTCCCTAAGGGATTCAAATTAGAAGTGAAGCGATTTATGGGGGACTTCATGTCCCGGCATGGTTGGACATCCACCCCCAAATCTAGTCAATCCTCTTCATTACCCCAAACCTCTTTACCATCCTTTAGCCAACCCAACACCTATGAGCAGCCTCAAATCTTTACCCTCACTGAGTTTGAGAAGCTGATGTTTGAATACCTAATGAAACAAATGGGGACACATAGCCAGAGCATGGTATCTGAGCAGCCACCACCTCCCAGTATTACCGAGCAAACTTTGCCACATGGTCCATTACACACTCAGGGCCCCATCTATGTCATGGTGCCACTCCGAACCATGACCACCTATGTATAGCCAGAACACCGAACCGCCTTTGACTTAAAAGAGTAGTATGGGCCGGCCACATCAACCAAGAAGGAGAAAGAAGTTGTTATTTTCCTGAAAGATGAAACCAATGCCCAGATAGCTAAGCTTGCAGCAGAGTTAGAAATGATGAAAGCAGGGTAGGCCCCCTATCTCTATGGACTTTGAGGATCTCTGTATCCATCCTGGGGGTGTGCTACCAGCAAATTTCCAAATGCCACATGTTGAGAAGTACGATGGCACCACCTACCCCTGGATGCATCTATGCATGTACTACAATTCCATGTTCCAATGGGGACAAGATGAGCACATGTTAGTTCAGATGTTTGGTTAAAGTCTAGAAAAGAATGTAGGGAAATGGTTGGCAAACCAGGAGAAGATCAATGTTAGTACTTGGAGGGCATTGACGCCGTCATTCCTTAATCATTACAGGTTCAATCTAGAATTGCTACTTACCAAGGAAGAAGTAGAAGGTATGAGGCTTGCCACGGGAGAAAGTATCAGGGACTTCGCCTACAGATGGAGGTTGAAGACATCCAACCTGAAACACCCTATATCCGAGGACATGATATCTACTTTTATGAGGACATTGGGTTCTACCTACCTACTGATGCTCCTGACCACGTCATAAACCAACTTTGCCAAGGTTGTTGACAAAGCTGTAAAAGTAGAGTTAGGCATCAAGGTAGGCCCGGTATAAAATACGTCACCCCCTTGCCAGTTCCTCCAAAATTGTGCCAAAAAAGGCAGCAGCCACTCAGCCAGAAGCTAACTTTGTGTAAGCTATTGAGGTCCCTCGACCTAGTCAGCATAGCAGTCACGTTTTGCCTCCACCACAACCAACCCAAAGCTACCTAGCAGCCATGAACATCATTCCTCCTCAAACACAACAGTCCTACCAACCCAGGTACCTGGGTGCTCCTGGAGAAGAAAAAAAGAAAAGGAAATTCACCCATCTAACCTACTCCTATAAGTTCATTATGGAGTATCTCATCAAGAAGAAGCTATTGCAACTGATTAATCCCAGACCTCCACCTTTCCCCCTCCCCTACCGCTACAACCAAGTGGAGCACTATGAATACCATCAAACTCCAAGGCACACTCTAGACAGATGTTTCTGTTTGAAACACGATATCTAAGACCTAATCGATGACGGTATGGTATCATTTGACTCCACACCCACCAATCCTCCATCAAATTCAAATATCATCTAAAACCCGCTCCCCAACCACCAACCACCAAAGCAGGTAAACATGATCGGTCTCACTAGCAGCCAGTTCAATCCCTCCAGCTACATCACCAAGATTTCATAGCCCAAGAGGGTCATCTTCTTACCTGACACCAACCAAGTGTCCACCATAGATGGACATTTTCCTGAGCCTATTCCCCCTCCTGAATATGAGCACCTGTTCACGCACATGTGGGAAACAGCCTCAAGTAGCCTAGTGACAATCCTCCCCCCTGATGTGAACATATACGGGGAAGGTTTAGTAACTCATGAACCATCCCATATCATTCATCCACCATCCCTATATGCCCAACTCACTGACTAATCATCCCCTTGCCAAGTCATCAATATCTCCCCACCTACCAGAATTTAATATTTGTTGAATCAAGTCCCCTTGGGCTATCTAGTAGGGGAAGTGGTGGATCCCAAACTTTCAAAAGATGAGTTGGATGAGCTCACAACCTTTATCACCCGATCAGGCAGGGTCTCCAAGCAGGTCTCATATCTGCATCCCGAGGACAAAGGGAAAGAGAAAATGATAGAAGAAACTGAGATAGAGACATAGAAATAGACTAGAGAAGTAGAGGAAAAGAAAGATAATGATATTTTTAAGGCAGCCATTCAGAAGTCTCACCTATTCTTGATTGAGCAATTATCCAAGACACCTGCACAAGTTTCTATTTTGGGCATACTATTAACATCAAAATAACACAGAGAGAGATTATGTAGGATATTTAGAAAGTTCTTTATGGACTCATTAATCACACTAGATAGGTTGGAAAACATGGTCGCCAGAGTTTCCACACCATGAGTCATCACATTCTTAGGAGATAAGATCCCCAAGGGTGACATAGTACACAACAAAGCTATCTATATCACGACACACCATTCAGACATGTGCATTCCCCTTATCTTGGTAGATAATGGATCTGCGTTGAATATCTGTACCAAGGACATGTTAGACACATTGGGAGTTCCTCCAGACTATGTGAAACCTAACCCATGTTACATAAGATCCTTTGATAATTTGGTCAGTCGCAGCCAAGGAGAAGTGTTCATTCCCCTAGTGATAGAAGGAAGAATGTTATAAGTTCAGTTTCAGGTATTGAGCATACCATCCTCCTTCACCATGCTATTGGGAAGACCGTAGATTCATCAAGCAGGCACCAAACCATCCGCTCTCCATCAGAAAGTCAAGTTTATCATCAATGACGAAGTCATCATAGTACTGGTAGATACAGATGTCATCACAATGATAGTTCAAAAAATACTAGGAGTTCGAAATTTGCAGACACCAAACACTTTCACCTCATACCAGTTCGAGGTTGTGCACACAAAAGAAGAAGCGGTAGAATTGAAGAGGAAGGTTGAAATACTTCTACCTAAGTTCAACATGATGGCCAAAATGAAGTTCGATCTGAACAAAGGCCTAGGCAAACACTCTCAAGGAAGAAAGACCCCCCTCAAGGCTATCAGAGTGCCATACAAGGAAGGCTTAGGGTTCAAACCATTGATCAAGCATCTTCTCAAGAAGAATAATAAGAAGAAAGCTTACTATAAGGCCACACAGACTTTTTACCTGCTTCTGGATCACCCAAGACTTGCACCCCCTACCAACTGAAACACCAATCCAAACAATGCTACCCTAGCTCAGCACAGAATATGCACAAACAGAACCACTCATCATTCCCCCTCTAATCACCAATCAGCATTCTACTTACCATCTCGAGGCTGCTCCTCATACCCTTTTGTTCAGCTCTAAGCTGTTTGTCCCTGAGGTTAGAAAAAGTTTAATCCCCAACACCTTAGAACATAGGGAGGACAACCCAGCTCCTTTAAGTTTACTCTCTCTCCCAGGCGATGTAATGAAAGCACTACAAGAAATTATTGCGAGCAAAGAGTTAGACCTAAACAAGCTTGACCCTAACCAGGTCAACATGATAGAAACATGGGTGCCCAGGGAAGCCGCAAAGCAAATCTGACAATCCAACTTCACAGTAGTCAAGGATGAAGACTAAGTGATGAGTTGATTGATTGAGAGAAGAGGCCAGGTAGAGCCAACCACTCTCTACAATTTATGTTTTCAAAAAGTTTTTTTGTTGTTGTTTCTTTGCCCTTTTGTAAAAGAACTATGTTGACTTGATCCCTAATGACTCATGAATTGTCGAAGCATTCGACCAATGCACTTGTAAGGGGTACGTAGGCAACTTGAGATACAACTTCAAGCCCAGTCACTTTTTGATAAAAAAATCCATTTGTCTCTCTACCCATGTAAGTCAAAGAACTACGTGCGGCTTGATCTTGACAGACCAATGTTTTCTAAAGCACTTATGCTAAAAGTCAAGTATGTAGGCAACCTAAGAAGTAACTTCAAGCTCAGCTGCTTTTCAAAAAAAAAGTGTAAATTTGGTCTGCCCCTAGACCAGAACTATGAGCAACTTGATCCCGGCTGAACAAACTTTACTAAGCTTGTGATCAACGTAAACATCAGGTATGTAGGCAACTTGGAGCTGATTCCAAGTCCAGTTGCTCCTCGGGTATTAAATACCATTTTTATATAAACTCTTACTAAAATAAAAACATTTTCTACAAAACAAGAACATGAAGAATGGAATGATGAAGAGGTAATGCCAAAACAGGTGATTAAGGCCTTCGAGTGCCAATAGAACCGAAACCTTCCATTGGTAGATGACCTCCAAGAAGTCAATCTTGGGTCAGAAACTATACCCAGAATTGTGAAAATTGGGACCCCCAGCACTTTAGATTTGAGGCATGCTTCAATGAATTTGCTTCAAGAATACATAGACATTTTTGCATGGACCTATGCAGACATGCCTGGTCTGGACATAGACCTTGTCACCCATAAGCTTCCCACTAACCCGAACATTCATCCCATCAAGCAAAAGCCTAGGCGTCTAAGAACCGAGTGGTCCCTAGCCCTCAAAGAAGAAATCCAAAAACAACTAGATGCAGGCTTCCTCTTGTCTGTCCAGTATCTCCAATGGTTGGCCAATATCGTCCCTGTACCCAAGAAGGATGACAAGGTTTGAATGTGCATAGACTACTGAGACCTAAACAGAGCTAGTCCTAAAGACGACTTTCCCCTACCCCACATTGATGTGCTCATGGACAGTAATGCCGAACACAAGATGATGTCCTCCATGGACGAATTCTCAGGCTACAACCAGATTAAGATGTCGAAGGAAGACTGAGAGAAGAATGCTTTCATGACCCCTTAGGGTGTATTTTGCTACAAAGGAATGCCCTTCGGTCTCAAGAATGCAGGGGCAACATATCAACGGGCCATGATCGCCCTCTTCCATGACATGATCAATAAAGAGACGGAGGTCTCTGTTGATGACATGATCATCAAATCCCATTACAAAGAAGACCATCTGACACACCTACGGAAGTTCTTTGCACGACTGAGGAAGTACAGATTGAAGCTGAACCCAAACAAGTTCATCTTTGGAGCCTCACATGGAAAATTGTTAGGGTTCATCATCAGTGAAAGAGGCATAGAGGTTGACCCTTCTAAAGACAAAGCAATCATCAAAATGCCTACACCTTGCATAAAGAAGGACATACACAGTTTCTTGGGTCATGTCCAATACATTAGTCGTTTCATTGCTCAGCTCACTCCCATCTATGAGCCCCTATTCAAACTATTGAAGAAGAACGTTTCGACCCAATGTAACGATGATTGCCAAGCTGCCTTCGACAAAATCAAAAACTATCTGCTAAGCCCACCTATGTTGGTCTCACTAGAGCTAGACCGCCCGTTGATCCTAAATCTGACTGTACACGACTACTCCATGGGATGTGTGCTAAGACAACATGACAAGACAGGAAAAAAGGAATAAGCTATCTACTATCTGAGCAGGTGTTTCATTGACTACAAAACCAGATACACTCCTCTCGAGAAGACCTACCTTTCCTTGGTCTACGTCACCAAAAGGCTTCAGCACTATTTCCTTTCGTATAATGTATTCCTAATTTCTTGGATAAATCCCATTAAGAATCTATTTGAGAAACCTATAACCATAGGAAGAACTACCTGATGGCTCATGATGCTATCAGAATTTGACATCACCTATGTCTCACAGAAAGCTATCAAGGGGCAAGATATAGCCAATTTCCTAGCAGATGGGCCAATAAATGAACCTTCATCATTAAAATTCAACTTCCCAGATGAACATGTACTTTGTGTTGAAGTTGAATCAAGCAAGATTGTCAGATGGAAGATGTGCTTCGATAGATCAATCAATCAACTAGGCTGCGGGATTGGGCTGTGCTCATTTTCCCTACATGTACCCTCATCCCAATTGCCACAAGGCTACACTTCCAATGCACCAACAACATAGCCGAATATGAAGCTTGCATCATCGGTTTGAGAGCAGCCATTGACCTTGGCATTGATGAACTAGAAGTCTATAGGGACTTAGCACTTGTCATCTTCTAAGCAACTGGAGATTAGTTCATCCAAGAGGAGAAATTCTTAGACTACCATGAATGTCTACAGATCCTATGCAAGAGCTTTGAATATTTGACTTTCGACTACATTGGCAGAAGATGGAAGCTTCACAAATGCCTTGGCAACACTAGCTTCAATGATTGATATCCCTCAAGAGGCAAACATGACACCAATTGAGATTGAGCAGAGAAATGAGCCAACGTATTTCCTCTAGATTACCACTATTGATTTGAACAAGGAACCCTGGTTCCTCGACATCAAGAATTATTTAGAAGATCAGACTCTCCCACCCATGACTTCCAAGAATGGTCAATGTGCTCTACGGAGATTAGCTGATCAATTTGTATTACATGGTAGGACCCTGTACAAGAATTCCCCTCATCATGTTCTCTTGAGATGTGTAGATGAAGTAAAAGCCTCCACCATCAGTGAAGATATCCACGGAGGAGAGTACGGCTCACACATGAATGGGATCATGCTTGCCAAGAAGATTCTTCTACTAGGCTACTATTGGTTAAGTATGAAAACAGATTGCTATCAACATGTAAAGAAGTGCCACACTTGCTAGTCTTATGCCAACATCATCAAAGCACTAGCCTCTGAATTACACAAGCTGACCACTCCTTGGTCGTTCTCTATGTGGGGAATTGACATAATAGGACTAATGCCTCAAAAGGTCAGCAATGGACATTTGTACATCATTGTGGCTATTTACTATTTTACCAAATGGGTTGAGGCCATATCTCTAGCAGCAATCACAATGAAAGACACAGCTAGATTCATACGAAGAGACATCATCTGCTGATATGGTGTTCCCAACAAAATCATCACCAACAATGCAACCAACTTTGTGGGAAAAGAACTTGAACTACTTTGCAAAAATTTTAAGGTCCACCATCATCGATCCTCTCCCTACAGACCACAGATGAACGGAGGAGTAGAAGCAGCCAACAAGAACCTTAAGAAGATTTTACAAAAAATGACTGCTAATTACTTGAACTGGCATGAAATGTTGCCCTATGCACTGATAACGTACGAAACTTTGATCCGTACTTCAACAAAGGCAACCCCCTATACACTAGTTTATGGCACAGAGGCAGTTCTACCAATTGAAGTTGAGATTCCAAGTCTTCGAGTCCTAGCTGAGGCACAGATTTTAAAGTCAGCATGGGCATAGGTTCGACATGATTAACCGAACCTCATCGATGAGAAAAGACTACAAGCAATGAGCAACGGGCAAGCCTATCAAAGGCGTATAGCCACAACATTCAACAAACAGGTTAGACCCAGAGATGTCAAGGAAGGAGACTTAGTTCTCAAGAAGGTCCTTCCACATGAACAGGCACCACAGGGGCAACCGTAGCCGAACTATGAAGGACCCTTCATTTTCAAGCAGAAATTATCCAATGGGGCATTACTCTTGGGGGACACGGACGGGGAAGACTTCCCCAGATTTGTAAACTTCGACCAATTCAAAAGGTTCTTTGCTTGACTACTGTAAAGCTGACTTATGCTAGAAAGCTTGAAATGAAAATACCTTGAATGGTCATTTTGTTGAAATATTTTCCTACCCATTTACTTTTGCATTTCCATAATCATGATCATCTCTACAAATCCAAGAAATTAGTGGCTTAAAAAGAAAAAAAAGGAAAAAAAGAAAAGCAGAAAAAAAGAGAGAAAAACAAAAAAAAGCTAATAAAGAACCATGACTTTCTGCAAAACATGCAAGGATTTTGTAGAAAACCACAATCTTCTTCAATACAAGGGGCGTCTATAGAGAACCATGATTTTCTTAATACATAGGGAACCTATAAAGAACCATAATTTTCTTTCGAAACATGGAAATCTTGTACATAACCATAATCTTCTTCAAGATATGGGTATTTTATAGAGAACCATGATTTCCAATTTGCAATAAGTCTCTGATCAAGAGCCATCCATTCAAACCCTTCAGCTATCGCCTACCCAAGGACAAACTTTGAAACCTTTAATAAACCGTTCATTCAGCAAAGCAACTGTTCAAGTCCCTTGGCATTTCAACATGTTCTAAGCACAAGTCAAGCATTTAATCAACTTGGAACAAGAGCATACACCTCATCCAATCATTTCCCCAAAGCCCAGACCTATCTGAGGATAGGGGCAAAAAAGGACAAAAACAAAAATTGCAAAGCTCAGAATGAAAACCGGAAACGGCATTTTGACCCAGTCCTGGCAAACATGGGCAAAAAAGGGATAAAAGAAAAAAGATATTGAAAAACTCAGAGTGAAAAGTAGAAATGGCACTTTGACCCAGTCCTTATAAACAGGGGCAAAAAGGGAGCAAAATTAAGTCAACACTTAGGGAAAAAAACCAAAAATGGCACCCTAAGTCAAGTCAAGCCAATCAAGTCATGAGCACACATCATCAAAGACCATCTTTGGCAAAGCAAAAACAAAGACCTTAAACATAGGCCTGTGATCTCATTCTCTCAAGAAAAGTACATTCAACACCCAAAACTTGTAAACCTTTCACACTTTGCCCGGATTAGGCATGATGACATAACATATGAAAATGCGACCCTATGTATTCAAGAGTAATGCAATAGGTCATCTCTAATGTTCAAAGACCCTGAGGGGGCCAATTTTTCAAAAATTGATGGAAGATTTCTGAAAAATGGATTTTCAAAAACCTCTTTCAAAAACAAATGTGAATATAAAGTCTAGCCGATCCTGGCCTCAAAGCTCAATCATCAATCAAACAGCATTGTTAACCTTTCAAAACATTTCCTATCTCACTATGAAAGTCTCCTACATGTCTGTCGACGACTTTGGGATTAAGGAGCAATCAAAACAAAATTAAGATAAAGCATCATCCCCAATAGAGTGTCTTTCACGGT
>JAOXJP010227658.1:0-11262 GCA_025762735.1 Platanus orientalis | reverse complement strand
TCAGCACTGATGTGTCCACCCCCTAATGCCATCCTAATACATCAGGAAAGGCAGATTTCCGTATATAATCTTTTCCGGTCATTAGGTACGTTCATTCCTTGATGTTCCAAGTTGTGGGACCTAGCCAGCTCTTCTTTGGACAAATATTTTCTGTGCCGGGTGGCATTGTATACCAAGACACAAGGAGGGTGGGGCCCATACACTTCAACTTTATTTATTTATTTTTATTTTGTTTTTGGTAGGAGTATGATTGTCAATGGTGACACAGGCATATGTTAAGGACTTCAACTTCGTAGGTAGAGCTTTCCGTAGTTAGCTAAATGGGCTGGACAAACTCACTGTATCTGTAGATCGAATCAATTCAGTCCAAAGGCAAGCTCAATTTTTAGGCAACCCTAATCCTAGGTTTGATTCAAAGATAGAAGTTGGACTCGCCCACTTGCTTCCAACGCAAATGGTTCATCCCACAGCTTGTTGCCACTTTCTTTTGTGTTGGGTGTTACACCCCTTCCCCTCTCATTTGTTGTCTGCCTTTCAACACAATTGACAGTTTAGAGGGTAGAACCAAAGCCCGGTAAGGCGTAGATCAATTTCAAAAGTAAGATTGTAATCACTATCAAAGTAAAAACAAAATAAATTTTTGTTAGGCAAGTCAGCGATTAGTTTCTTGATTTTTTTAAAACAATTGTCTTTTTCTTAAAAGAGAAAACGTATGGTGGGGTTAAGACTTAAGAGGCCATTGATATTTAGTGAAGGCTCATCAGGTCATAAGAAAGTAAGAATAAAAAAAAAATAATAATAATAATAATAAACCAGAAATTCAGTGAGCCCAGTTATTTTAATTGCTAATCTCGATGATCATATATCCACATATATAGGCTCTACACTCTTACGAAATTTACTTCTTTCATTGAGATTGCTTGAATTGTAAATTCTTGAGGCTCTAGAGTAGAGATTGAAATTTGGGGAATGGTTGCGTTTTGTATATGTAATGACAGAAAAGTCTGTCAATCATGCACATTTTTGTTTATTGTGTCCGATTACTTAATTATAGAATTTAGAGTTTCCTTTTCAGTACTTCCTTGACTATTTCAAGAAGCCGATTTTGGGACGGTGGATTCAAGATTTAAATATGGTTTTTATTCCTTATCATCTTGCGTGCTCTTCCTAATGCCATTTATTGGGATTTGTGTAAAAAAAGAATTCTAAGATCTTTGAGGGGGAGGTTATGGTCACATGAAAGTGAACTTTTTTTATAAGCTCCTTTTTGACTGAGTTTCCATTAAAACTATTTTTGATGAGATTGAATGCTATGATAGGTCTCCACTAGGCTAAAGAGTTGTAGTCTTTTTGGCCTTGTAAATTTTCTGTTTCTTCTCTTTTTCACCTTCCAAGTGATTCTCTCTCTCTCTCTCTCTCTCTCTTTGAATAAAGCTTCACTTTTGCCTCCGCCTCCCAACCCCTCCAAAAAAAAACAAGAAAACGATGAAAGAATTATTTCACATTTTCCTGTTTAGATTTTCTAAAAAGCTTTTCTTACATGAAGCGAGTACTCACAGAATGCGATGGGTTACCAATAATGTGTTGCGTGTATCATTTTCAATGGATCATGACTCACCATTGAATGGGATTCACATCAAAAGACTGCCTAAGTAATCATCATGATCTGATGTATCTTAACCATTTGATCTATAGGTTTTTTTGGAGCTTAATTTACCATCTTAACCATTTGATTTATAGTTTATTTTTGGAGCTTAATTTACTATCTTATTTTGGATCATCCCGAATCCAGTAAAAATCAATGATCATTGTATACGATCAGGTTGATTTTTACCGAATCTATGAGTCAGTAATCTTATTTTAAAAAGTCACTATTTCAAAAAAAAAAAAAAAAAAAAAATGAAGGTGCCTTGGGCCTAGTAAGACAATGTTATTTAATTAGTTTTGAAATTCTTAAAGGATAAGGTTGTTAAAAAAAAAACAAAATAAAAGTAAATTATTGAGGCGGCGGCAACTTTGAACTTTGAAGATGAATGGGGCACACAGAAGAATCAGCAAGTTTTTATGCGTGAGTCAATGAATCGGATTATTCTAAGATCCAAAGCATCTTGTATTATTAATATTATCATTTACCTTATTTTGTTTTTATCATCTAGCTAGCTAAATCAATGTTTAACAGGACCAACCTAACAAATTAATAGAAATATTGCAGTATATTAAAGCTGATAGAATGAGGAGGGATGGAGGCCTTGCAATTGACATTTAATAGGGACGTCTACTAGGAAGGTGTCTAAATCCTTACGCAACCATGCATGATGTTGCAATTATCGACAGGAGAAAGAACATGAATGATGCTTTGGTAGGAGGATGAATTTAGCAAAATTACCCTTTAAAGTTATTTTTCCCTTGTCATGATTGAAGCAACAATGGCAATGACAAAGAGTTGCTAAAATGGAAGAGTATTGTTGGGTTCGTGTCTTGTATTCAACCTGAGATATAACCCGGGATGATGATCCAAAAAACCCGATTATGACCCAAAAATTGACCCGTTTTGTATCTGTTTTAGGGTCCGGATCCGACTCATGCAGATTAGGGTTTTGGGGGGTTTATATTTAAGGTTTTCTTAATTTCCGTGTTATCACACTGTTCATTGTAATCTCTGTACTTCGATCATGGTGAAAGCTCTTCTCCGTTTTTGCCCGTAAACATAGGCTTCAAGCTGAACCATGTAAATCGTCTTGCTCTTGTGGTGTGATTGTTATCTGTTTTATTTTCTTTCTTCTTATTTGTTGCATACGATCATAGATCTAGGTTTCCGCATAACAAGTACATATGCCTTGACAACGTAAATCTTAGCTCTTTTGTGCTTTGAATATAGAGTTGCATGTTACTTAAATCCGTCCACTATCCCTCATAAACTGATAGAAAAAAGCTAGACGACACTCTATATATATAGTCACCTTCCCCTCTTATGTTTCATCTATTCAATTAGTCCCACGTAAAACTGGTCTACTAGAAAGAAAAGAAAGAGACAACTTAAAGAAAAGGTTGGAGAATGAAGATAGATAAATTAAATAATCGTGAAAAATCTACTACATCAATAATTCAGGCCTCTCTACAAAGGATGGAGATTACGTGGCATATCTTGAAGAGATATTAGCGCAGTCCACGAAGGATAAAGATCCTATGTATTGAAGACAACTGATAATATGTAAAAGATGTAATTCATACATTGCTGAATATAATCCACAACAGATGCTCTTTCTAGGGTATTAGGAAAGGGAATTTTCCCTGGGGCTGGGCCGCTAGGAACAGTAAGGAAAGCCTATTTAACGTTATCCTAACGAGAAGTCGCCACCAAGAATTTTGTAGAAAAGCAGAAACAGCTTCAATAGGTTTAGAATTTAAAACTCTTCTTGTCAACAATGCAGATCACCTATGGGGAGAGAGGGATCTTCACCGTGAGCTAACAGTAACCCAGGCGACCAGAGTTAGGGTTTAGGCGAGACAGTTAATTGCTTTATTTAAGATGGTATCTGAGCAGGTTTTAGGTTGCAAGTTCAAATCCCCCCGTGACGGGTTTAAGTAGTCTGCATACATGTGCACAAAGAGTGTTGACTAAATGTCTTGTATTCAACCCGAAATGTAACCCAGATGACATCCGAGAACAAAGCTCCTGGCCGAATTTTTTTTACCCATGGTACCCAATTTGGGGTCCGGATCCGACCTGTGGAGATTAGAGTTTGATAGTTTATAATTGGGGGTTTCTCATTTTCTGTTCCACCACTATTTATTGTAATCTCTATTTTCAATCATAGTGAAACCTCTCTCACTGTTTTCGCTTATAAACGTAGGTTTCAAGTCGAACCACATAAATCGTTTTATTTTTGCTGTGTAATTGTTGTTTGCATTATTTTCTCTTTTCTAATTTGTTGCATACAATCCTAAATCTAGGTTTCCGCACAACAAAGAGTCCAGAAAAATAATTGTGTCAATGGGAGAGATTTAAACTCACAACCAATACGCTGCTCTGTTACCATCTTACATAAAGCAATTAACTGTCTCTCCTAAAACCCTCATGTTGTAGGAGAGGTTAAAGTTAATATATTTTAACACAAATATGTGTTACGAACATTAATCACAATATATATATATATATATATATACATTGGTGAGCCACATAGGAATAAGGAGTTGGGGGGGGGGGGGGCGGGGGAGCACGGGGGAGGGGCAGCACTGAATGTCTAAGTACCCTTATAAAACTAATGGGTCAGACAAATCTTATGCCTGATTGGAATTGGTTGCCCCCCCCTTCATGTGTGAGTACCCCGTGATTGGAATCAGTTGCCTTACCTTACCAGAATATGAGTTCCCGTCAACTCCAGTCTGACTGAACTGGTACCACTTCATTCTTAGGATGTGACACAATGTGTGATAAAGGGTCCATTAATATAGGGAGCAGATTTCTTGTCCAGGATGGTGTCTAGGGTGCTAAGTGACTTCATTTGGAATAAAATGGGTGGGAATTTAAAATTTCATCCAACCACTGCCCATTTTATTCCATATAAAGTCACCTGGTGACTGGTGTCCTTGACACCAAATCCTGGACAAACATCTATTTTGATTAATAAATACACAAGTACTTATTAATTGTATATTTACTGTAATACCCTCCCTTGAGCCATGTGTATTTTCTCAAACACCCTTTCTCAGGCCACATGTCACGCACCAATTGCTAATGGAGTGGTACTTATCCATTGAGACTGGAGATGATTTAAAATCTCAGAGAATCTTTGCCCCGAGATCGGATTAGGTGTGCCCCTTAATAGGTGCCAATAGTGTGCCCACAACCAGCAAGTGACACATCACGTTGAAAAAGTGATTTACACTTCTGGGAGTGCTTTTCATTTTTTTTTTTTGATGTGATGTGTCACTTTATGGTTGTGGGTGCACCGTTGGCACCCATTAAGCAGTTGCACATAATCCTTTGGCTTGCTCCCCCTACGTGAAAATCCTGGTTCGGGCCTGCCCAACCCGCCATACCATAGATGCCCAAAAAAACATCTTGAAGGAAATTAAGATATATTCAATGCTAGAGTTACCAAAAATAAATTCTTAATGGTGTTACCGTTATTTAAAATTTTGTATTTAAAAGGACCAGATGGTGTGTGTGCGAGAGAGAGAGAGAGAGAATCTCCGCCTTATTTATGACCACCTGCTTTTTCTGCAATATTTACAAGAAACCTGTAAAAGGAATTACAAAGCAGAGAGACAGGGTGAGAGCAGACCCTCAGAAACCATCAGGCCTGCAAGCTCTGAGAAAAAAACAGTGGAATCTATTTTCCCCTCTTTTGTTATTCAAATTCTCGATTCTACCTGTACAAAGATAAAAAGGGTGGAAGCATTTTTCACTGCGTTACTAGTGTGAAAAGACAGAAAGAGATAGACTGCATATATAAAGGGTTTCGTGGATGAATGTTATTCGTAAAAGCCATCTTTATCTCAGGCCTCTTTGTTCGTGAAGAGATTGGTGGAACCAGGTTGTTCAGAAAGAAGCCATGCATCTTTGATATTATCCTCAGGTTTTTCTCTATATTTAAATATATTAATATAAAAAATAACACCCTTTAGTCTTTTTTATTCTATTCAATTTGATCATCAGATCAGATGTAAATGGGTAAATATTTCCGTTCAAGTTAGTTTGCTAATGTGAGTGTTAATCTTTCCATCTTGTTTTGATTATGCTACATGCATAGCTAATGCGTGAGATTGCTATGTAATTTTTATTTTCTTTTGGTAAATTTCATGACATGATACCTTTGTTCCAAAGATGTATAAGATTGAGATACAAACTGGGTTTTACTTGTAAGTTTATGTAAGAGTGCTATGTATAAAATGGTGGTAAAATATTTGGGATTTCTTTTTTAAATTTTCTTTAGATTATTTTGTGTAAAATAGTGCAAGTTTTCTCCATTCTAGTTTCCTCTTAGCTCCATATCTAGCCACCCATAACGAAGAAATATAAGAAAGAAAAAGCAAAAAAGATAACAGTTGTTCATTTATACTTAGTGTGTTTATGCTCATTGGTTTGTTTTTTTTAAGTTCTTCGTAAGGAGCCTAGACTCATTTTATTCAACCATCATTTTCACCTCAATTACAGCCCTCCTAAGAGATTAAAGATAATAGGCAGGAGGTTATCCACTATTCCAAACATTTGAGATTTGGTTATTAGCTGCAAAGGTTGTCAAGTTGTGTAGGCTGCCTTGTAGCTATTTCTTAAAGGAAAAAAAAAATTGGATATTGTTAATTTGATGATCTAATGGGCACAATCTTGTATAATGGAGCTGATGCGCCATGTTGGATTACTATATGCTTGGTTGAGAAGTTTGACCATTGGAAGTTGGTGTATTGATCGTGTTGGGTAATATTGAACCAATGTTAATCCCAGTTGAAATGCCCATGCATTAGCTTCTTCAGCCAAGCAAGAGTAATGATATTATGATTTGCATTCTATGACATTAACTCGTGATCACAGACTACTACCACAGCCACACTGCTAGAACCGATATCTCCATCCATGTTAATTTTCATAAATCATGATAGATCCCACATAGGGGATTTCCAATGCATGCATGATGTCTTTCATTTTGTGATTGTGTTGAGTCCTTTACTGCTCGAGTTAAAATACATTAATGTGCAACTGCTCTCAAAACGTGGCAAATGTACAATAATATTCAGTAATATTATTATATTAAGAGGCACTCAAGTCCTGCCGCCCAACTGTGATACAGAAAAATACTCATTAACTAAGGCGGTAGTGGGATTGATAGCATCTTCTTTTATCTTACCTTACAAAATATATGTTTTAAAGTGAACCTTACTAAAATGTTGTGAAGTTGTCTCCAATTCATGGAAAGCAGCCCGAAGTTCAACACGTTTGCGGGATCTGGAGAGGGACCCATCTTTTACCAAATTCAGGTACGAAGACCAGAACCAAGAGGGGTCCGTTTTGGGTGGATTTTTGGGATTTTGACTCATGATAGAAAGTAAGGGTTTCCTGGGAATTATGTCTCTTTAAATAAACCTGTTTGGTAGAGAGATTTTGAGAGGCGAGTTCTTCGGGCTTTTTTTAGAGAGTTTCATTCAAGGGTTTTGAGAGAATTTGTTGTACTTTGTAATCTTCAATGTTATGGAAGCATTTGATCGTCTTCGCCTGTGGATATAGGCAGCCTTGACAAACCAAATAAATCATGTGTTCTGTGTGATTATTCTTTTGCATTTCTGTTTTCTTTTTTCTTTTCATGTGTCATTAACCTGGATCCAATCCATTTTCTTCTAACAAACTGGTATCAAAGCAGCAGTTGGGTTCTACGATGGTTGTGAAACTTTCAAACACAAGGTTCACGATGGAGAAATTTGATGGAAAGAACGACAGTGGCTAATAGAAATTTAAGGTTAGAAACTTGCTGATTTAATAGGGTTTACACAAGGCTTTGAAGGGTAAGCCTACTAATATGTCGGAAAGCAACTAGAAAAATTACAATTTAAAGGTTATAAGTGTGATCTACTTATGTCTAGCGGATGAGGTGTTGTATAATATTTTAAACAAAGATTCTGCAGTAAAGCTTTGGTTGAAACTTAAAACCTTTAAATAACGAAATCTCTTATGAATTGCCTCTACATCAAGCAGAAAGTTTATACCCCACAAATGAAAGAAGGTACGGATATTTTTTATCATCTTAATGAATTTACCAAAAAAAAATATTAATTGACGAGTATTGGTACAAAGCTTAAGGAAGAAAACAAATCCCTAAGCATGTTGTCATTCCTTCTTTTGTCATATTAGCCTCTCACTACTACTCTACTATTTGGCAAAGATAATATTGATTTGGAAAAGGTTATTCCACCCTTCGTTCCAACAAATTGAGGAAAAAATGGTTATAGTAACGGTATCCAAGCTAAAGGCTTGGTTGTTCGTGGAAGGACAAAGGAAAATGGATTCAAAAGTAAAATAAATCTAGATCTAAAAGGATGTGGAGTTTTGTTACTGTCACAAGATATGGCATATTAAGATTAATTGTCCTAAGTTCAAAGAAAATGAGAAGACAAAATAAAAATCCTCATATGTAGTTAGCATCGCGGAAGAAGACTTAGATGCTAACACGATCCATTTTGTGATAGTTAATAATACATGTTCTTATGATGAATGACTTCTTGATTCGAGTTACTCTTATATATCATATGTCTCCTAATAGGGATTGGCTTTCCACCTACAAGTCAATTAATGGTGGTACTATCTTGATGGAAAATAATATGTCATGCAAGACATTGGAATAGGAACAATCAAAATCAGGATGTTTGATGGGGTTCTGAGAACTTTAATAAATGTTTAGCATGTTCCAGATTTGAAGAAGCTTATTTCTTTGGGTGCATTTAATTTCAATGAATGTAAAATAACTGTTAAAAACAAATTCAAGATGATTGCAAAGGGTGTCTTTGGTGGTTATAAAAGCAAGTAAGGTTGGAAACCTTTATGTGTTGTTAGAAAACACCATTACAGGTAGAGTAGTTGTATCTTCTGTAACAAATCTTGATTCAGCTCATACACAATTGTGGCATATACAAATGGATTACATAAATGAAAAAGGTTTGGCAAAATTGAGTAAATGGTGTTTGTTTGTTTCGTGGTGAGAATACTGGAAAACTAGACTTTTGTGAGCAAAGTATTTCTTCTAGAAACATAGGATAAAATTCATGATAGATGTTCATCTCATCAAGGTTACTTTAGATTACATTTTATTCTAATCTTTGGGATCCCTCTAGAATTGCCTTAAAAGGGGGATTTTGATATATGGTTACTTTTGTTGATGACTTTTCAAAAAATGTTTGGGTTTATATTCTAAAAATCTAGGATGAAGACTTTATCATATTCAAACAGTGGTTGACAATAGTTGAGAGGTAATCTGGCAAGCAAGTAAAACATTTGAGAACTGATAATAGTATAGAATTTTGAAGAAAAAAGTTTGAGCAATTTTGTAAAGATAAAAGCATTATTTACCACTAAATTAATTCAGGCACTGCACAATAGAATGGTGTAGTAGAGTAAATGAATAGAATACTTTTAGAGAAAACACAGTGTATGTTGTCTAATTTTGGCTTGTTTGAGGAGTTTTGGGCAAAAATTGCTACAACAACTTGTTTTTTGGTGAATCAATTTCCTTCTACATTTATTGGATCGATATAAATTATTTTAATAGTTATGGTCTGTAAACCTGTTGTTATTCTAGCATTAAAATATTTTATTGTCCTACTTATGTTCATGTTAAATATAACAAACTTGACACAATAGGAAAGAAATATATTTTTCTTAGTTATGCAAAGGAATTGTAAAGATAGTAATATCTTGAATCACATAAGTTTATAGTTAACAGGGATGTTACATTTGAAGAATCTACTATTTTACACCTAAACAAGTAGATTGAGAAAAAGGAAGATCAAAATATGGGTGTTCAAGTAAATGTAGAATTTGATACACTTAATTTGGTGGGACATGCGAATGCAGCTTCTGAAACTATTTAGGTTCAAGAAGTTCAACAACGGCATCAAAGTAGGCCTAAAGAGGAAATTTATACTTTCTAATAGATGTGGTTTCTTATATACATTCAGTGCTGAAAGTCTAGCAGATATGCTAACAAAGCTAGTTTTAGTGATTATGTTGAAGCATTGCTTGGATTTAATTGATATGCAACAAAAGTAATTTTGTACCCTATGTGGGTATGGTGGAGAAGAAAGATGAAGAGCTTCATTCAAATAGTTTGATAAAATTCAATCAAAGGTTGTTATTGATTGTGAAGTCGTCTCAAATTCAACCTAAGAATAACCTGAAGTACAACTTATTTGTGCGATCCAGAGAGTGACTTGAATGACTTGTTTTCTAATATTTATTTGGTTCAACAACCTAAGCCAGAAGGAGCTTGTTTTGGGGGTATTTTGGGGTTATGATCCACAATAAGAAGTATGGTTTATTGGGAATCACACTACTATAAATAAACATGTTTGCATGTTCCAAGCAAGATGAATAGTTTATAGTCAACTCAAATATTAAAGAATCCCACATTTGATCCCTCTAGTAACGATTGTCTTATTGTGCACCTTTCATCGAAAGAGCAGACTGTGGAAAGACCCACCTTTGAATAAAGCCTTTAGGTTGGGAGATATCAAAGGGAAATCTCGCTTAGCTTATGTTATTGTATTATTCAATATATCTATCCACTTATCTTGTCCAAAGCAGAAGGAATATTAAAATCCTTTGTTTTGAAGGTAATCTACCAATCTTTAGGCTGAAAAAAAAAATTGTAATCCACTTGTTGGTCTGCTTTTTAAGAGTTTTGTTCTGGGGTTTTGGGAGAACTCTTGGTACTTCGTAATATTCATTAAAGTAGAAGCTCTTAATCGTCTTTGGTAGTGTATGTAGGCATCTTGCCAAACAAAATAAATCTTATGTTATGTGTGATTGTTCTTTTGTGTTTTTGTTTTTTGTTTCATTTCAAATGCCATTAACTTGAATCCAATCCAATTTGTAATAGGTAAAAAAAAAATTTAAAATTAAAATAAGGGGATATGATTTCCTCCCCTCTTGTTTATTTTGAAGTAGCAAGACAGATCAAGGCCCTGTTGTTCATTATGAAAGTAGCAACAAAAATCAAGACAAGCCCAACAAGCTAAACTTTTACCAAGAATGCAACTTACATTCGAATTTAACCAGTCACATTATAGTCAACTTAGAAACCTTATCCCAATTATTTGGAACTGGTTGCATGAATTTTGTTGATTTAAATTTTAATGCTTCATGGTTATATGGGTTTGGCAAAAGGTTTTATCTAGGTTTAAAATGAAAGAACACTGGCAAATCTAATCACCATGACAGCCAACATCTGTTATTCATGTACAACCTATTTCACAAATTGGATTCGACTGTCGGTTGAAACGGCTGAACCTATTCTTTAATACAATACAATCAGTTTGGTTCGTTATGAATTATCCATTTTCAAAGAATTGATTATTTTTATAAATATGAACCATTGAACCAACTGAACAGCTAGAATTAGTTTTCACAATGTACGATTATTTTTTAAAAAATGATATTCTTATTTAGACTACTATTATATTGACTGGCCAGTCAAGAATTTCTAAAAGCACCTACATGGGTTCAGATTCAGAGAGTGAGAGAGAGAGAGAGAGAGAGAGAGAGAGAGCAACCTG
>JAOXJP010227657.1:0-11262 GCA_025762735.1 Platanus orientalis | reverse complement strand
CACCGAAAAATTACCTCTGCTGCTCATCAACCATCTTCTCTTATCAGCCTGATTAGGGCGATTAGGTTCAACCATTAATCTTTCCAATAAAGAGCAAATTTGAGGAATTTCCCAGTCATGAGCATCTCTCCCTAAATAGGGTGCTAGGTCCCGCCACCCAACCTCATGTCCCATGTAGTCGTCAGCTTTGGCCAAATGGTTCTCCGCCATAAGGTAAACCGCCGGAAAAAGAACCTTGAGAGGCCTATTCCCACACCAAATTTCAAACCAAAAAGAAATCCTCTCACCATTGCCCAAATCGTAACGGATCCCTTTTCGAAAACTTTTCACATGGCGCATGATACCTTTCCAAAGGCTTGTTCCATAGGGCTTCCGCTCATCTTCTAGATTTCAGGAATTTGTGATGCCATACTTATCCACTATCACTTGCTTCCACAGCCAATCCTCCGAGGAACCCAAACGCCATAACCATTTGCACAAAAGGGCTCTATTCATGTCAGTCAGCCTACGCATGCCCAAACCACCTTTTGATTTAGGAGAGCAAATCATGTCCCAAGCCACAAGATGCATTCCGGACTTATCGTCCCCACTTTTCCATAAAAAAGTCCTTTTGAAGCTTCTCAGTTTTCGAGGCTCCAACTTTAGGGATATTAAAAAGGGGCAAGTAAAAGATGCCAGCTTGCTAAGTTGGTAAAGTTTGTAGATGTCATACCACAGACCTGGGTTCAAAACCCATCTTCACCTATAATTACCTATCAAAAAAAGAAAAGAAAAGGGACAAGTAATAAACCGGAATATTTGCTAGCACCACCTTTAAAAGAGTCATCCTCCCTCCTTTAGAAAGTTAATTGGCTTTCCAACCTGATAATCTCCTTTGGATTCTTTCAACAATCGGGTTCCACACATTCCCACTCTTATATCGAGCCCCCAAAGGAAGACCAAGATGCGTCACTGCAAGAGAGCCAATTCTGCATCCCAGATCCGCCGCTAACATATCAAGATTAGGGACCTCCCACACTCCTATCAGAGCACTTTTAGCCAAATTAACCTTCAAACCAGATACACCCTCGAAATATCGCAAAATGCATCTCAGAAAACGAATTTGACGTTGGGAGTTGGAACAAAGGATCAAAGTAATAATCAACAAGCTTAAGGTGGGAAACTGACATTTGGCCAGAGCCCACTTGAAAACCCTTTAGCATCCAATAGAGACTGCTTTGGCTAGCATGGCACCCAACACTTCTACCACCAAAAGAAAGAGAAGCGGGGAAATAAGATCCCCCTGTTTAAGACCACGAGAACTCCCAAAATAACCCGTTGGCACACCGTTGATCATAATAGAGAAGTTTGCAAGACTTGCACATTTCCAAATCCAGTTATGCCATTTCACACCAAAACTGAACGGGTGCAGGATTTCTAAGAGAAAGTGCCAACTAACATGATCATATGCTTTCTCTATATCAAGCTTACAAATAACACCTGGGATTCCCTCCCTAATCCGAAAATCAATACTTTCATTAGCACAAAGGGTGCCATCCAAAATCGATCTACCTTTTAAAAAAGTGCCTTGAGTTTGGCAAATCACCGATGGTAGGACTATTTTAAGTCTCAAGGCGAGGCTTTTGGAAATAATTTTATATGTGCTGCCCAAAAGGCTAATTGGACGAAAATCACCAATCTCCTCTGCACCATCCTTTTGGGGATGAGAGAAATATAAGTGGCATTGCTTCCTTTATCGAGGAATTCCGATTGAAAGAAATCATCAAACACCTTCAATAAATCCCTTTTTAGAATATCCCAACATTCCTTATAAAAGGCAATTGGAAAGCCTTTTGTGTTGCTTGAAAAAGAGATCTTTGTAACACTCTTCCATTTTTTCCCTAATATCACCCATATTGTCCAAATAGTCACTACCCGACTTTGATGCGCTGGATTGTGTTGATACTTCTTCGGTAGCTGGCCATTTTATGAAAGAAGGAAGTATTTTCACCGCCTTCTTTAAGCTATTGAACCCTTGATTTCTACTTCCACATGATTTCCTCCATTTCAACCACCCTTCTATAGTCATCCTTGGCAGGCATGCAAACGATCCGATCATCATCCGAAAGACCTTCATTGGCTTCCTTTTCATCCCCCCACTTTTTAATGCTTTACAACACTTTTGACTTTCGATCTTCAATGATGCCAAAGACTTCTTTATTCCAAACCCTGAGCTTCTTCTGGATAAATTTCAACTTAAGCTGGAATATTTGTCCTGGGGGACCCGAAAAAGAGCAAGACTCCCACCAAGATCGGATGGAATCCAAAAAACCGGGGTGCTTTAACCACATCAACTGGAACCGGAACTGGAGACACTTCCGCAACTGGATAACCACTTCAGGCACTGTCGTCAGAAAAAGACACTCACCACCACTGTGAGTCAACTTGATATTTTCCCCTATGCTTCGCTGGTACCCATTATCAAACATCGGGGCCTGCATTCCATACCCATCAGAGACCACATCAACACCATTTAGTTCCCCTACATCCTCCTGATCTACCCATTGGCCGCTAGGAACTATATCACAATATTTCTTCGTCAAGGATGGAATATCCATCAATTGATCATCAATTTCACGAGTAATGGACAACCCATATAGTCCAACCTTGTTGGGGCCTATACCTCCTACGCTCTCCAGCATCTCAACCACTGCAGAGTCTAGAGGGGAGGGAATAGATGGGAGAAAAGGGATAGTTGTATCCACAGAATGAGGGTCAAACAATGACTCACCAATATAGAATGGCCACTGATACCATGACGTTGATCGCAATTGACCCATTTCCTCCATCAGATTTCTACACTCGATCTGCGAATTTTGATTTACGTGAGCAACTATTGCCTCCGATCGCACTTGCACCAACGAGGTAATAGGTACTTCTCCCTGCTTCTTCCAAGCCAACAACTCATCCTCTTGCAAGATCTCATGGGCTTTTGATTTTAAAAAAGAAGAGAGTCCTCCAGGCAAGTTTCGTTTAATCCGGAAGGGATGAGGGCATCTACGAGATTTGGTTCGTTGTTCCCATCAAAAGATCCCTCAATGCTACACCCTAGGTGTAATTTGTATGCTAACATTTTCGTTTATCAACTCCTGTATATGATAGGGTCCCTTTTCCTTTATTACCCCTGAAGTTTCCCCGACTTCCATAGAAGCCCCTGGATGGTCCCTACATTCTGAAATTGCCCCTGGCGAGGAACCCACTTCCACTTTGACTGATATTTTGATTGAAAATACTGATTTGCCCCTCCACCATTTCCCAATTTAGAGAAATTACCCCTCCCCCCCAATCACACTCCGCAACCCAGGGATGAACTCTACACTCTCCTTTTGTACTCCGGCTCTTTCCCCTTTAACCATCTGGAATTTTTTGCAGATAAGGAATCGTCAAATTTCAAATTGAAATTTGAATCCCTCACGTTCACCCCATCTGATTGGTTCTCTCTGTTAACAGGAAGAAAATTCCCACCTTGCGACCTGCCATCCTGCCATACCACTTTGCATGTCTCTCCCACACCACTCACCTTTGGACACGTGGCCAAACTTCCTTGCATATTGCCATTGGAAAAAGCTGCTGTTGCTATTGCCACCGACCGGGTCTCTTCCTGCAAGACATCCTCGACTAACAGAATTTCAACAGGATATGCTACCCCAAAATCCTCCACCATAACTACTCTTGGAATATGATTCAAGGGACCTTCCTGGACAAGAATATGAAGGTTCTGATACAGATTTCGATCGTCCAATGAACAGTTTAATTTCATAAAACCACCACACAATTCTCCAATAGTTTTCAGCATTCCGAGGGACCATAGATGCGCAGGTAGTCCCCTAATGGACATCCGTCGAGCTGCTGAGAGCCCTGGGGAGCAAGTTCCATTTATCCATGGCTGCCAATATTGAAAGAACAATTCTCCTTGAGCAATAATCCATGAACCCTCTTCAACCAATTCTTTTACTTCATCGAAAGAATCCAACACGGCCATCACCGATAATCTACCAAGGGGCCTAAGGAAAGGTTTATTCCATTTTTTTTCAGAAAAATAGCCATTAATCTTTCGCAGTTCTCCCAATCCTTGATCTCCTAGCTGGTAACCACGACTGTGTTTTTTCCATTTGGATTGGAAGGCCTCCGGATCTTTATAAATTGTTCGGATTCCCCTTTGAACCCCAACTCCCCAAATTTCACCAGAGAAAATCGGGACTTCCTTCGGCTTGTCATCAGAAACTTTTAGGTTTGCCGTAGTAGCATCAACATTCACCATCTTCAAGGGACAAAATAATCATAGGCCAGCAAGCATATTTTTCCATCCATAACAATCTTCACCTGCAAGCACAACCACAAACTTGTCTTTTCCATTTCCATCAATTTACTGTAAGAGAGATGAAGTGTCCACGTTCGTTAGCCTTTCGGCACAGCAATATTACTTTGTCTTCCGCTCTATGTTTTTGAATCAGCCGATGCCGAGCTTCCAAATCGATAGCTTCTTGGAAACCGTTTAAAACCCATTCACATAACGATTCTTCAAAGATAACAAAAGCAGCGAAACCCGATCTCCTTTCTGTAATTTTAGTAGCATCCTTGCGAGAAGAAGACACAGCCTCAATGGTGAAGCTCTTTGATTCGATCACCACCAGTTTCTGTTTAGGCTTAATCTTCATTCGATTTGATCACCACAGCTGGAAAGACATCATCTTTGGCGATTAGATGTTCTCTGTCTAAAGGACTCGGAGACTGCAGGGCATCTGTTCTTACGTCATCCCACGGCCTCGGCAGTTTGGTGCTTCTTCCTAAGAAGGTTTAGTGTGGTTTGGGTGATGCCCAAGTCGATTCAAGATCTCATCCTTTGTTGGAACTTTGGCCCTCTTTGATTTTCTGGTTCTAGTGCATAAAAACCTAGCCATAGACAATAACATATAAATAATGATGAACATAATTGTAGGTATGTGAAGTGCCTCATACATGTATGAACAAGGTTTCAAGGTTTGTAAAAGTTCAAGATTGTACTTTACTTAATCAACCATCCAATATGATTACATCTAATGTATAAAAGCTAAACTACATATAATATCATATAAATAAAGATTAAAAAAAAATGATTCGTTGTATAAAAGCTAAACTACATATAGTTTGATGAATCTTGATCTAGCCTTGTTTGGATCCCTTCTATTACGGGTGGCCCGGGGGGGGGGGGAGGGGAGGGTTGCGAGTTTTTTTTTGGTTTACCTTTTATATGTATATCTTTTATGGTTCTTTAAGGGAGGTTCCTTGATAGAGGCTTTTGTGGGACTCTTTGAAGTTTGAACCAATTTCTAATAAATTTTTTTAGGCAAAAAAAAAAATAAAAAAATCCCTCTATCCTTGATGGTATTTTTACATAATTTTACATCGACATATCAAACTGAAATTTGTTATTGATGAGGATGTTGTGCTGACCTGAAATCAATAGAATGTCTGATTAATTAGTGACCACTGACTAGATGATGGATGGAAATAATATTACTAGGTTAACTCGAAGAAAAAAAGATTATTAGGTTACCTCATGATGCAGAATTCACATTAGCTAGTCAAGTGCTGGAAACAGGTAGATGTTTCATTTTTGTCACTTGACAATTCATCAAAAAAAAAAAAATGTCACATAACGTAGGGTGGAATCTAGGGGTGTCAACCAGCCAAGCTAAGCCGAGCTTTACCCAGCTTGGTTTGGGCTCGTCACATGAAGGCCAGTCTCGGCTTGGCTTGGGCTTGTGAAGGTAAGCTCAGGCTCGGCTCACCAAAAAGAAGAAAAAGGCCCAACATTCTAATGGTCCATTAGCCTAATTTGTTTTATTTGAACATTACTATTGTTACCATATATAATTTTATGATAAAATTATTAACTAAACCAAGCTATTAATGAGCCGAGCTTTTAGCGAGCTGAGCTTAGTGAAGCTCGGCTCAGGCTCACTTAATAAGCGAGCTTAAATCAAAGCTCAGGCTCAGCTCACCGAGCTTAAAACAAGGCTCTGGCTCAGCTCTTTGACAGCCCTAGTGGAATCGAGATTGAGGGACTTTTATTGGGTTTCAATAATTTAGATGGAGGCAGAGGCAGATTGGAAATATGATTGCATGTTTTCATCATGAGATGTTTTGATTGTAGATTCTAGATGTTTAGCGAGACTCTTGTAAGCACCTGTGTCTTTTATTTTCATCACAGCAGTTGTGCAAAGTAATTTTGAGAAATTAAAAGTTAAATTATTATTATTTTTTTTTCAAGACAATTCTTGATATCTATGTTAATAAGATCGTCCTCTTTGATATGCTGACAGGATAACTTTCTTTGAAGGTGCAGGGTCATGATGGTGAAGATATAGTTTCTACTTTACGTAATGGTGCGGCAGCTGAAAATGCTGTTGCTATGATGCATGAAAAGGGTTTTTCTCATCCACGCAGATCCAGGCATCGCTTGACACCAGGCACAGTTAAATTTGCAGCATTTCATGTTCTTTCTCTGGTGGGAAGCAAGGGCTTAACAATATTAGAAGTTGCAGATAAAATTCAGGTAATTCTTCTTGATGTTAGAACTGCTTTTGCTTTCTCTGATTTCTTTCCCTGATTATATCTGCTTTTATTGCAAGAAATCTGGACTACGGGACCTTACAACGAGTAAGACACCAGAGGCATCTATTGCTGCTGCATTGTCGAGGGATGCGAAACTGTTTGAGAGAACAGCTCCTTCAACCTACTGTGTTCGACCTGCTTTTAGAAAGGACCCCGCTGATGCTGAGGCTGTACTCTCTGCTGCCAGGGAGAAAATACAGATATTTGAAAATGGCTTTTCAGATTCTGAAGATGCTGAGAAGGATGGAGATGATGCTGATGATGTTGAAAGAGATGAAGATTCTGAGTGTGATGTTGCTGAGGATCCTGAAGTTGATGATGTAGGTACAGCATTAAATTTAAATGAAGGGGCTCGCCATTCCAATGAAGCAAAAGCTGGTCAAGCATTCAATGAAAAGGAGACTCTTTGCAGTGAACTTGGAGAAACACCAAGTGGCTTTGTTAGTGCTGCAAAAGGTTTCTTGTCATTTCCTTCGGAAGGGTACAAGGAAGTGAATAGCTCATGTGCAACCATTGAGCAATCAATTGATGTTGCTGGAAATTCCATTGAGGTAAGTAATCCTGATCAAGAGGACACAGAGATTGATGAAAGCAATTCAGGTGAACCATGGGTTCAAGGACTGATGGAAGGGGAATACTCTGAGCTCAGTGTTGAGGAGCGTCTGAATGCTCTTGTTGCCTTAATTGGTGTGGCTATCGAAGGAAACTCAATTCGTGTCATTCTTGAGGTAAAACTTCATTTTGCTGTGGCCTTTTTTCTCTTAATGTTATTAATTAAGTCCTTTTGGTTTTTGTGGTCTGTAATCTGAAGTTGAGTGTTTTGCAGGAACGCTTGGAGGCAGCAAATGCTCTTAAGAAGCAAATGTGGGCAGAGGCACAACTTGATAAAAGGCGCATGAAAGAAGAGTATGTAACAAAGTTACAGTATTCGTCTACTATGGGCATCAAAGCTGAGCCAAACCTTACTAGTTCTGTAGCAGAGGGCAGCCAAAGTCCATTGCTTGGTGTTGATGACAAGAATAATGAGGCTTCTGTGAACCCTGCAGTCAAGGCAGAGCCATTTCTTGATCCACAGAATGTTCAAAATTATCTTAATAACCTTCCTTCTGAAAGGACCATGGCAGGGCAAGACTTCTCTGCAGGTCCAGATAATTTCCCACTTCAGCAACATGGATATGTTACAGAAAAGTCACGCTCACAGTTAAAATCTTCTATTGGTCACAAAGCAGAAGAGATGTATGTATACAGGTCTTTGCCTCTTGGTCAGGATCGCAGGCGTAATCGATATTGGCAATTTGTCACATCCGCTTCTAGAAATGATCCAGGCTCTGGCAGGATCTTTTTTGAATCTAATGGTGGCCGCTGGAGGCTTATTGATTCGGAGGAGGTAGATACCTTCTTTATGGACACTTTTATAGTTGGTAAACTATCTAGATTGACCACTTTATAACATATGGCTAATCACTTATAAATACAAGTATTCAGCGATTTAATAAAAAAAGATTATTTGGTAGTTGGTAAGAACCAACTATTAATAGTTGGGTAAAAACCAAATTGTCAAATGAGGATAAGGCTGCAAATCGGGCCAGGCTGAGGTCTGCTCAGCCTGAAGTATAAAACCTTAGCTCATACTCGCCTGAGCCTGAGCCTGAAGTCGGCCCAAGTCACTCAGACTGAAAAGAGTTTATCTGGCTTCTATTTGATCCACTTTTATAAAAGTTATCGAATCTTATCTTTTTTTGAAGTGTGTATATGCTGTTGCAAGATCATATGCTATTGCAAATTTAAAGATTGCATTTCCTGCGTCATTCCTTTCTACAAATTATTATCTTTCATAAATTCTTTATCCTACACTGGTTTTTTGTACATATCGATTTAAGTCCCATCCTAGTAACATTATCTTTCCTGCTGGAATTCCTTGAATTAATACATTCATGTTTTCTTAGAAATGTTTCTAAATGCTTTCATCCAAACCTACTTGATGGACATTACCACCAATTATGCAAATTATCCTATAAACAAGTTTAATTGATATTATCGCATCACTTGTTCTTTTAATATCTAGAATTTCATCCTATAGATCTTTATCTACTTTATTGCTACCCCTTTTCTTGTATCATGTTCTCTTGTTCCTAAAGTTAATAGCTATCAATTTCTTTATCTTTTTCTTTTTCCACTTACTTTCTTGTAGACAAGCTATATTGATTCTTCTTCTTCCTTTTTTTTTTTTTTGGTGTTGTATCCACTAACTCCATTCTCTTGTCAAGGTTTCTACTCTCTTGGACTAACTTCTTTAATGTGGAAACCTTTGCGTACTTCCCATTGCATCTGGCCACTGATGTGATATCATTAGAATATAGATGTACGAACCGTAGTGTTAAAGATAGGGATTGGACCCTGCCGATCCCGATCCAATTTCGGATAAGCAGATCTGATGTGGAATGGTGTTGATAATAAATGATTAAATTTTCAATTCGGGCACTCCGGATTAAGATCGCAAATCGAATCAGTCTCGGTTTGATTCCATGATATGAATCCATATGTTAATGCTAAATTGCTAATAGCAAATTCTACTCTCTCTCTCTCTCTCTATATATATATATATATATATATATATATATATATATAGAGAGAGAGAGAGAGAGAGAGATAAATCTGTTTTATTATTTAAAACTAAACATTTTAATCCCGTATTATATTTTTAGTTTTTAGTTTTCTTATCCAAAAATAATCTCCTCAATACACAAATATTTAAATGTTTTAATATTATATATATATATATATATATATATATATATAAATATATATATATATATATATAGATATATTTATTTATTTATTTATTTCAGTTACATTAGTCATCCAAACTTGGTAGTTATTAATATTGCCAAATTATTATTTAACAAGGATATATATGATGCTCCCCACATCTCATATAGTAGAGATGGCCCACCAACACATTGATCTAGATCCACTCAATCAGAGTACCATTTTTGGTGGGACATAGCCCATGATCATACATTGATATTAACCATATAATCTAGTGATAGCACTTGAAATTTTTTGAAAAGGTTTTCATTGAAAGGTCAACTCATTGGGTGTCTAGACAAGTCCAGTGCTCCAATAGTTGGGGTATTCCTTATCCAAGATGTGATCGATGGGTCAAACATTCCCAACTACCTCACACTCCACAAACATTAATGGTGGTAAATATTTCCTATAACATGTTTTGCCAATATTTGGCCAATAAATTTATCTCATGTTATACTTGATATTCAAAGTTTGATTACTATTATTCAAAATGCTTTGCTAGTCAAAATTGAATGTGATACTCTTATGAAATTTTCTTCTTTCTTTTAGATCATGTTTCCCTTCACCGCCAAAGACAACAGGTTAGCTTGTCTCCTGTCCCATCTAGAGCCGCTTCGAAGGATAAAAGGTTGAGATAGAAAAGATTCTTGGACCTGTAAACATGATTAGTGCATCATCTCCTTGTTGAAAGTAATGTTTTGTTCTCTAAATCTTCTTGTATATCCATCTTTTTAGATGATGATTATCATATTATAATTTGATGTTGAAATCCTTTAACTTAATTAGAGAAGACTGGTAAACCACATAATTCTCAAATGGTGGAAGATTTTTTGGATTAGTGTCTCATGGTTTTCCCTTTACATCGAAGAATTTTCCACATTTAAATTTCCGATGTTATAGTATGTCTTGTACTTGTTATTATTGTTTGTTGTTCACTTTCTTTCTATTTGCTTGTGAACTATTATTTAGAATTATTGAAGTTTCTGATTTGCACATAAAAAGGGAAAGGTGTATGGTTTCATAACATCATCTTGGTTTCGGGCGAGTTACTAACAAAGATTCACAACTCTCTCTCTCTCTCTCTCTCTCCTCATACACACAATCATTATTTGACACCTATCCTTTGTAGTAGAAGCCTGTAGCTATATGCAGTGGCTGGTATGACACATGACACAGGCAAAAATATAAAAATACTCTATCCATCAAAATCAATGCACCTAAAAGGCATATTGCTACGGGCTTCCACCATAGAAGATCATGAGTGTAGTAGGTTGCCGGCAAGAGTCAACACAGCCATCCTCCTCACCTCTAGGGCTACCATGAGGAACGTCCTTAAGAGCACAGTACAGAAGCCTTTTAGATTATAAAGTCATATTCTGTTTCTAATTTATATTTATTTTAAATGGATAACGATCATACGATCATATTAATAATAAAAAAAGAAATAAAGTACAGAATATATATGAGATGGATGAGGCAGGCATAAAGTTACTTTTCTGGAATTAAGTTTCCTTTAAATATTGAAGGTAACCACACGGCCCACACCCCTAATTTATACTTGATTATGTCTTATTATATATACTTCAATTTGTGATTCAATAACATGAGCAGCCAATTGATGCATAATACTTTAAATGTAATATTGGGCATTTTGTTAATTGTTATAGATATCTTGTAAAGTCTGAAAAACCCTAAAGTAAAGAGTTGAAAGAGTGATATGGCCTTGCTAGGCTCCCCCCAGGATTTGGTGCGTCCCATTAACAAATGTTTATGGTCCACCCATATACAGGGTAGCATCAAAAAGTGAAAATTACG
>JAOXJP010227656.1:0-11262 GCA_025762735.1 Platanus orientalis | reverse complement strand
GGTTCGCAAATAACAATACAAAATATACCGGAATATGACCAGGCTTAGCATGAATTTTTTGTAAAACCTTTGATTTTCAAAACACTTTTTCTAAAATATACTTTATTGAAAACTGAACTTAACATTTTAAAACAAAAGTTACATTCATTTAATGAAATCAAAAATTTCACATGTTGATGTTTAAATAACAAACATAACTTGTCTTATACTTAACTTATTATTTTACTTCGTATTAACACACATTATCACAAATAAACCTTAGTTTATTCTTAAAGTTTATATACTTGTGTTATTTTTTTTTAATTTCTGAGTTTTTACTTTCATTTATATACTTATGATCATTCAAAATTTTCCTTTCACATGAAATTCTTAAAGGACATTTAAACGCTTGAACTCCTTCAAACATTTTCATATTCTAATTTCATTCACACTTTGAATCTCTAAATTTTAATAAACAAAGCTTATTACTCTTAGCTCATCTTAAGTTTTTATCTTCCACACATATGATCCAAGTTATTGAATTCCTACCATATAGTGTTATAACAAGTTCACATATCAACCTGTAAGCAAGTTATCGAAAGCCCATATACAAACCTATAGATAAGTTATTACAAGCTTACATACCAACCTTTAGGTAAGTTATCACAAATATATGAGTATTCATTCTTTAAACATTTTTTAGTCTTAACATAATCACATTACATCCCACATATAAACTTGTTGAACAGGTTTTTACATCGTATACTTCACATTACTAACATAAGCCTACATATAAACCTGTTATGTAAGTTTTTCATATCACATACTTCACATCAATTATATATTGGTCATTATGACCTTCACACTTTATCCATAAAGATTTTCTCGATTGAACTCATGTACATGTCTTTTTTTTTAAGCACACCTCATTTTCTTAGGTTCCAACTGCGGGATTTCACATTACCCTAACCATCAAAGGCTTTCTACACAATCACATGCATAACACATAACAAAATATATTATGTAATTTATTATATTCTAATTCATCACATATCTTCACAAAGTATGTATGAATGCACATCTTAATTTCTAACCAAACTTATCTCCCAAAATCTTTTCTTTTCTTTCCAAAACTTATGTTTTCTTTTATAAAAATATGCTGAAATCACTTTGCAAAACAGAGAATTTGCTTAACTCATCTAAGCACGTCTAAGAATATTTTCTTTAAAAAATTATAAGATAACATGAATGATGTTAATGCTTGCAAAAAATTTCATATGTCATGATATATTCTTATCAAAACTTGAATGAACTAAACATATATTTTTATAACAATTAATCAAAGCATTGCCAACATGTAACTTCAAGTATTAACATAAAATCAGACTTCAAACATGTAGAAACAAATGAATGATTTACAAAACTTATGTAATATAAGACTTATGCAACTCAACACATATAATATATCATAAACATTTCATTTTTGTAAGAATTTATGAGACAAATAATGAAAAATCACTTTTGAAAACATATCTTTTCATTCTAAGATCCTAAATAAAACAGGAAAATATGTAAGTTTCACATCATTACTTACAGATAATCATAAACGTTTAAACTTAGCTTTCTTGTTAATGAACTTCTAAGATCCTAAACAAAATAAGAAAACAAGTATTTTTGCATCATTATTTGCACAAATTTTTTATCAAAATACTTCTAAGAACCTAAACAAAACAAGAAAACCTGTGTGTTCTACAGAATTACTTACCTCTTGTTGTAAAAAAGCGGATTCCCAAAGCTTTTTGTGTTATTCCCTCTTATCCTCTTTCAAAATCTCCAAAGTTTCCTCTAAACCTTAACTCTTTATCTGATTTTTTCATCATCCTTTGTTTTTTGTGTTTTGGTATTGAATTAGTTTGAGTGCTTATGCTTATATAGACCTTAGAGAAGTCCTCATCCCAATCGATCAAACTTTGTTTGCTTGACCTATTTGCACTAAAACACTCATAACTCTCTCATATAGACTCAGATTCACTTACCGTTTGTTTTGCGGGAAACTAAACTTCAAGACCTTTCTAATGATATAAAGGTTGAACACTAATTCTTCGTAAATTTTTAATAGTGTATCTCTAAATTTACTTCAAATTACTTGGTCCATCATCACAAACACCTTGTAGAAAAACGATCATAACTTTTTCTGAAAAATTATTTTTTACTCACCGTTTGTGGTATTAGAAAATAGATTTCAAGAGTTTTCCAATGGTATATAATTTGTTAACTAAAATTCGTTCGAAGTTGTTACACGTTTAACTTTAAAATTACTCCAAATCCGCTATCTTAGATTATATCAGATAACCAAGACACATGGTGAGAAAATTGTTATAAATTTTTCTAAGAAACTCCAATTCTCTTACCGTTTGATACATTGAAAAGTAGAATCATAGATCTTTCCAATGATATAAATTTTTAATTACTAATTCTTTATAAGTCTTTACAGGTTTTCCTCTAAAGATGCATATGTTCATAAGTTCATAGGTCATTCAATATGAACTTAAATTGTACTAAGTGCGTGTAATCTAGGTTCGGGTTTTCACAGTGCTCCTCTATCTAGGGTTGACAACTATCCGCCTAGGCATCCTTATTTGATTCAATTAATGAGAATACCAATGCATCTCTGCTTCGTTTAATAAATATTCAATTATAAAAGAGCCAAATATGGATATGTATACATCCACTCCAATTATATATATATAAGTATATCAAAGTTGACACATTATGTCTTGGGGTTAAAGATGTTAAAAAAAAGGTAGGCATTAAAAAATGGCATTAAGTCCAAAATTACATAATGTGTCAATTTGTAACATGCTTACTGGTGCTATTTCACTAAGTCAAGGGTGTTATGATAAATAAATATAAAAGTAAAAGATAAAAATAACAAAGCCCTAAATCGTTTAACTCTACAACAAGATACGGGGGAAGGAGTGAGAGGTGTCCAGCGACAATAGTGTCAAAAGGTAAACCTTCTTCTTCTTTTTTCCCCCAAACTGATTAGGGAGAGTTATCATTTACGTGTGATGAAATCAACCTCCTCCATGGTCTTCCAAGCAGCTTCTCTCTCTCCCAAAGTTGGCACCATGACCATTGTTGTTATTAGCACCATAGCCCCTTTGGCCAATTATTCCTATTTTTCCTCCTTTTTTTAAACTAAAAAATCTTACCAAATATTTGAATTTGCATTTGATATTCGATGGAGTTGAATGCGAATTTGTTTTTCCAACATTTGTTGAATATTGGATGTGAATTTGGATGACTCTTTTTCTAAATGGAGTTGAATGTGGATACTCCGCTTCAAATTTGCACTGTTTACATTCCCTAGTCTAGTGGGGAACAAATGTTATATACCAGAAATTGTATGTCCCATTGTGTCATACACACAAAGGCTAGGTGAATAGGATTAAATTGTAAAAACAATTATCAAATGAAAAAATGGTTACTATAAAAATCACCTCAGATTTGGTGTGACCCCTAAAGTAACTTACATTTTTTGGGGATACTTTTCACTTTTTGGTGATGATGTGTTGGTAAGACCTCACCTGGTCTTACCAAATCCTCATGGCATAAAAATTGGTACACAGGTTACAACCGTTCAAATGAACATTTGCTGCAAAATACAAAATTCAAAAAACCATCACGTGTCAGCTTGTGGTGTGAGGCACGATGGCTTAGAGCATTAGAGTTGGACTCATATCCTCTATGCTGAGAAATAAATGAGCCACCATGAGCCAAGACACAAAGGGGGTGGGGCCATACAGTTTTTGCAGGCCTCACCCCCTTTTTGTGTCTCGGCTCATGGCAGCTCATTTATTTACCGTCGCACAGGATGTGAGTCCATTAGAGTCTCGGTAAGGAAAATTGGTTTAGAGAGAGGACCTGCCGTAGACCGTGGGCTATTTTTTCTCGAACAACGCAGGCCGGGTTCGGCAAATTACTTGGAGTCGAATACGAATGGGATTTAAAAAGATCTGATCGGATATCGAAGCGCATTCGGATCTCTTTGTTTTTAATGAATGGAACTCGGGTATGTATATATCCGCTTCGAATTCGATCCGTTTAGAATAGATGTCTCCTGTTATAACGAACCAAAAGCCCTAAATGCCTGTTCGACTTCGAGAGTGACCGTGGAAAGAGAAGAAAGGGCTGGGCAGTGTAGATTAGCTTCCGGCGACGACGAACTGAGACAGGAGCTCCGGCGCTCAAACGGTAAGTTCCCCCCCCTCTGTATTAGTTTTCTTTCTTCTTCGTTCTCCTTCTCCTGTTCTTCTTCTCATGCTCTTTGGTAAGCCGGAGATACCACCTGCAGTGCAAATTTTACTTAAGTTTTTACGTGATCCAAACAAACGCTGGAAAACACGTCGGAGGTATTATTTTGCAAAACAAAAAAAAACCCATCGAAATTTTACGAAGAAATAAATGGTGGATAAAAGGGTTTTTGAAATGAATGTTATTTTCGGTTTTTGCTGCTCACAGTAACAGCGAAGAAGGAGGGGAATGCCCTCTTTCAATTTTTCTGTGTGCCATTGGTTAGTTGGATTTTATGGACTTTTATCTTTCCTTCTGGATTTTATTTGATTCAGCATTTTTCTTGTACTGAAACTTATGCTCTGATTCAATTATAGCCTGTTTGGCAGCCACATGTAATGTAATAATTTCATTTGAGTTTCTCAAGGTATTTTTAGCCATGACCTGATGGTTTGTAATGAACCCATTTAAATTTATACTGATTTGTTAACTACAATTAGAAATGAAGTCATCTTAGGTTTTTGTATAAAATGAAATGACTAATGTTATTAAATGTAAATCGCTACAAATCTGAATGAATTCATTATGAACCATCCCATTGTGTTACAATGCTTTGTGAAACTCAAATGAAATTATTTCATTACAAGTGGCAGCCATAACTCATAGAAGCTACATATAGCTCTATGTAAATTTTCTTAACCGTTTAAATAAATATAGAAAAGATACATGATTGAGATCACCTTTTAAAGCTGATTTTTGGTAAAATAAATATCTTCGGAGTGGTTCATCCAAAACCAGGTATCGATTCTCTTGTCGAAAGACATGAGGCAAGGCCTCCGAAGGTTCTATTATATTACTTTTAATTTATAATAATGTCGGCAGGCATTACATTTATAATCATCCTTCAAGATTTATTTTTTTGGGGTAAGAATCACCCTTCAAGATTATTCTTAACAGAAACATCAAAAGCCTTAATTACATTAAGTGCCATTATAGTCAACATCATATAGGCCTTACATTAACACATGTAAATTACAAAGGGCATGTAATTGTCATCATTCTTGACTTTAAAAAAAGTACTCTGGATTTTGTGCACTCAAAATCCTTGCACAATTCGTGTTTAAAGGCATGTGAACACTCACATCAGCATTGAAAAGTGATAAGCATGTGAACACTTACTTTTCAATGCTGATGTGTTTACCTCCTGATGCCATTCTAATACATCAAGAAAAGCTGATTTCCGTACCTAATCTTTTCTGCATGTTTTTTGGGAATCATGCATGTTAATGTATTTTAACTTACTGTAGAGGATCTGACTCCATTTTAAGCCACACGTTTTAGATAAGATCAGTTTTGTTAGTCATCACTTCGTGAACTAAGTAGTTATTCATCGTGATTAAAGGTGTCAAGTAACCGAACTGAGCTGAGCCTTGTCCAAATTGACTTAGGCATCACATGATATCCAAGCTCACGCTATGCATTAGCTAAAGACTTATGCTACAAACGATTACAAAGAAGATTGTGTCCTCCTCTTAACTAACGCTAACCTCTACTCCCTGTCAAGGGTAGGCACATCAGCACCGAAAGGTGATATGTGTTCCCCCAAAAAATGTAAATAACTTTTCGGGGCTGATATGTCTGTCCCCTGACTGGGTGCAAAGGTTAACGATTTTTAGGGGAGCGGACATAATCCTTTCCCAACGATTAGGGTTTTTGGAATTTTACAAATGGACAGAGAATCATCTATAGTTTGAAATCCCTCTACAGTTCGAACGGGTATATTAGAACCACAAAACTAGGGGTGATTAATGTAATATGTATCCAGTCCAAGTAGAGATGATTTGTTGAGCGATGTCTTGAATTGGTACGAAACCAACCAAAAAACGTTTTTTCTTGACATAGGGTAATTTTGGGGTTTTTTTTTCCCTATTTTAGAAACTAGGGTTTATAGGTCTCTATAAAGAGACGTCTTATAGGTTTTGGAGGTTGCGGAAGATTGTGGCTATGGGAAGAGAGACTTTGGTGAGAGGCAAGAACATATTTGGTGTTGGGAGTTCCTGTTGTACGTTTTGTACTCTTCTTTATTCTTCATATTAGTAAAGTTATTGATCGTTTTCGCCCGTAGATGTAGGCAGATTTGTTAAACCATGTTAAATATTGTTTTGTGTGATTGTTTTTTACCTTTTCTATATTTTCGTATTGTTTTCAAGCGCATTGCATACTTGAATCTGATTCGTTGCTTGTTCTGTTGTGCTGTTCTGGCACAACAAATTGGTATCAGAGCTAAAAGTTGTAGTTGCGGATTGAAGATTCTTTATTTTTTGGAGATTTTGCGATGATAGCTACAAGGTTTGAGGTTGAGAAATTTAATGGAAAAAATAGTTTTGGTTTATGTCAAGTTAAGGTAGGAGACTTGCTGATTCAATAGGGTTCGTACAAAGCATTGAAAGGGAGGTTTATTGGGATGTCAGAAAGTGACTGAGAGGATTACGACTTGAAGACTAGTAGTGCGATCCGTTTGTGCCTTGCTGATGAGGTGCTATATAATATTCTGAATGAAGATTCTGCAATGAAGCTTCTGTTAAAGCTTGAAAGCCTTTACATGACGAAATCCCTTACGAATTGTCTCTACCTCAAACAGAAACTATATACCCTGCGGATGCGAAAAGGTATCAGTATTTCTGAATATCTTAATGAGTTTAATAATATTATTTGTCAATTGATAAGTATTGGGTTAAAGCTTGAGGAAGAAGATAAGACCCTAATACTTTTATCTTCACTTCCTTCATCATATGAGCATCTTGTGACAACTTTACTCTATGAGAAAGATTCTATTGATTTAGATGAGATAACAATAACTCTTCTTTTAAATGAGATGATAAAAATGGGCTTTGTTAGTGAAGTTTAGATTGAGGCTGAAAGCCTGGTTGCTTATAGGAAGACAAAGGGAAAGGGTTTTGGTAGATCCTATAAGGATTTTGAGTGTCACTATTGCCATAAGAAATGACACATTAAGGTTAATTGTCATAAGCTCAAAGAAAAAAAACATAATGCTAGATCTTCGAATGCGGCTGGCATTGCAAAGGAAGATTTAGATGATGACATGGTTCTGTCTGTCACCGTTGATGATAATGGTTTTTAGGATGTTTGAGTTCTTGATTTTGATTGTCCTTATCATATGTGTCCTAATAAGGATGCGTTTTCTACTTACAAGTCTATTGAAGGTGAAGTAATCTTGATGGATAATGGTATGTCATGCAAGATTTTGGGGATAGGTACAATCAAAATCAAGATGCATGATGGGGTTTTCAGAACATTGACTGTACAATCAAAATCAAGATGCATGATAGGGTTTTCAGAACATTGACTGGTGTTCGGCATGTTCCTAATTTGAAGAGGAACCTTATTTCTTTGGGTGACCTAAATTCCAGAGGGTGTACAATCTTTCTGAAAAACAAATCCATTAGGATTTTTTGGGATGCTTAGGTTGCTTTGGAAGCAAGAAAGGTTGAAAATGTTTATGTATTGCTTGGAAACACCTATGCTAAGGAGTCAATAGATATGTCGACAAAGCTGGATTTAGTGATTGAGTTCAAGGGTGACTTGGACTCTATCAATTTAAAAGATAACTGATTGTGTACCCTTCGGGGTTTGGTGGAGAAGATGATCAAGGAGGTTCATTCAATTTTTGGTTTAGTGGAATTCAAGCCAATGTGGAGATTTGTTGAGCAGTGTCTTGAATTTGCACGGAACCAACCAAGAAACGTCTTTTCTTGATATAGGGTTATTTTGAGGTTTTTACCATATTTTATAAATTAAGGTTAGTTTCTAGACCTCTATAAAGAGATGTCTTGTAGGTTTTGGAGGTTGCAGAAGATTGCGGCTATGGGAAGAAAGACTTTGGTGAGAGGCAATAATGTATTTAGTGTTGGGAGTTCCCGTTGTACATTTTGTACTCTTCTTTATTCTCTATATTAGTGAAGTTAAAGATCGTTTTCGCCTGTGAATGTAGGCAAGTTTGTCGAATCACATTAAATATTGTCTTGTGTGATTGTTCTTTGCTATTTTTGTTTTCTTGTATTGTTTTCAAGCACATTGCATACTTGAATCTGATCCGTTGTTTGTTCTATTGTGCTATTTTAGCACAACATGATTCAAACCCGTTGGCTCCATGGATTCAAGTTGTTTCTAGTCAACTGAGACATATTATACCAGTATCATTAACGCACACAACACAATGCGGTTTTTGTTAAATTCATACATATTTACCTATTATCTATTTACTAAAACACCCTCCATTTACCTGTGTAAACCAAGATAGTTTTTATAGGCATTGTGTCACCTATTTACACAAAGACAACTTTTATAGTGTTATTGGTACAAGTCTTACAACAGTGACATCTCTCTGATCCATTCATACATAAATATTATTGCAACTCGGTTTGTCTAAGCATAGGTTACCAGACCCCTTGACATTCTGCGTTTCCACGAAGGTGGGAAGATTGACTTTTTAATCTTTATAATAAGGAAAACGCTACAAAAGAAAAAGAAGAAAGAAGAAAGAAAGCAAGGAATCAAAATCTTAAGAACATCTTTGGGATGAAGAACTACACAAAGGTCTGGGCCCCTTGAGTTGTAAACGCTCCCCCTTGGGACCACTTGTTCAAGTATAAAAAAACTCAGAGAGGTAAGGAGTCTACATGCCCCAAGGAATCTAAGAGCTAAAAAGCATGAATACTCCAAAGTCCTTGGCATGTCTAAGTCTGACATATATCGGCATCCGATACTCCAAGGATACCTCTGCATGTGTGCCATAAACTTTTGGAGAATAATTTTTTTTTTGTGGACACGTCTAGGATATGTTTGGAGCACAGTATTCTAAAGAATTTGGTAAAATAACTTGAAAAATAAGAGTTATTTAGAGAAAAACCCAAATAAAATACAAAAATAAAAAATAAAAGGAAAGGGAAGGCATTGAGAAGGAAATCAGAGAAATAAATGAGAAGAAAGCAAGAGAAGAAAAAAAAAAGAGAAACTGAGAGGGATATATAGAGCCTATAGAGCCTATGGAGTAACGCAACACAAAGTTATCTTTTCTCTTAATTTTATTTTTTATTTTCGTTGTAATTTTGTTGAACTCTTAGTACTTTGTACTCTAAAGACTAAATCTCATTGTATGGGTATGAATGTGTTTGTTTACTAAACTATGTATTATTACTTTTAAATTAGTTTTAGAAATATTTTCAAATGTATTGAAGCATGTTATTTATTTTTAATATAAAATTAACATAAAATATAGATAAAATTATAAATTAATTAATTATCGTATCATATCCCAGTTTTTCAAGAATCGTCATATCATCGTATCCATATCATATTGTACCTGTATCCTATGTCAGCATCCGTGCTTCTTACTCAAAGAGGCTTAGATACCTCAGTTATCAGAAAAGAAAATAAAAAAGTTTGAGCCCTAATAGCTTGCCGTGTGTCTCATGTTTGGATGATCGGAACCTATAGTTTGAATGGATCCCACGTAAAAGATTACATAACTAAAAATCTGTATCATCAGATGAATTATTTAACTCGTAGAAGCTGTATAAAGCTCTATCAAAATTTCCTCAACCATTCAAATAATTATAGAAAAGATACATGATTGAGATCACTTTTTAAAACTGATTTTGGTAAAATAAATATCTTAGGAGTGGTTCATCCAGAAACAGGTCTCGATCATCTTGTCAAAAGACACGAGGCAAGGCCACAATGTCCTATTACTCTAGGGTCTAAAATCCTACATATCACCTTTAGTTTATAAGAAGGTCTACAATGTCAATGTCGGCATGCATTACATTAATAATAACCTTTCAAGACTATTCATAACACAAACATCAAAAGTCTTAATTACATTAAGTGCCATTACAGTCAACATCATAAGCTTGCATTGACACATGTAGATTACAATGGGCATGTAATTGTCATCATTCTTGACTATAAAAAAAGTGACCAATAGTTACACATTTTCAGGTACCAGGATACTCTGCAGTAAGTTAAACTATTTAATAAACCTATAGCAAGTATACAGCATGACACGTGCACAGAAGTTTTAAACTCTCCAAAATTTGGTTGGAGCTTTAAATTTTTTGTATTTGTATTTTGAGAATGTGCACGTTAATGTATTTTAAATTATCATAGAGGGTCTGACTACATTTTAAGCCACATGTTTTCGATGAGATCACTTTTTTCAGGACAGACTCCACAGTTGCTGGCCAAAGGCCGTACATGGGTGCTGCAAACCTCAATAGGCAGGGGCGGACACATAGTATTGAAAAGTGACAATCAAACCTTAAAATGTATAAATCACTTTTTCGATATAATGTGTCGGCCCCTGCATATGGACAGATGTTAGGTGTTCATTAAGGGGGCACCAAATCCATGTCGGTTAGTTCCGTATGATACACTTTTTAGTTATTGTAAGAACCCAAAACCTTTCTCTGGTTTGATTTACTAAATGATGATTATATTAAAAATTGAGAAACTCGTAGTATTAATTTCACTAAAGATTTGATCTTGCTACCAAGTGCTATGACCAAACCTTCAAATACTGGTCTTAGGGTTGGTTGTGTTAACCAAAAAAAAATTGGTTGGGTCATCTGGATCAATCCAGGCCCCAAGCTTTAACCCGGGTGGGTATATAGTTCCTTCCTTTACCCCCCAAGTCAAAAGCCAATCTAAAGGAATGCCCGTTCAATGGAGTGCTTCTTAATCAATGAAGTATCATTTTTCAATCCAAAAGGAAAGAGATGTGGAAAGCTCGCTACTTACTATCATAAGTCAATCATGCGGATTTAACTGGGATGATATCCTCTGTGATGTGAGGATCTAAGCCGGGCCTGGAGCCACCATTCCTGGGGTTTCATGTGCTGTCAAGTACTGACAAATGAATGGTTTTGTCAGTACTTGACAGCACATGGAACCCCATGAATGGTGGCT
>JAOXJP010227655.1:0-11262 GCA_025762735.1 Platanus orientalis | reverse complement strand
CTCTCTCTCTCTATATATATATATATATATATATATATATATATATATATATATATATATATATATATATATATATAATTATAATTTTACTTCTACCCCTACTTGTTTAACATCTTCTACTCCCCTTCTTCTCATTCTTCTAACATTAATCATTTGGAGTTCTATTATGACATAATGTTGGAAACAACTTGGTTTTACATAAATGTTTTTGGTGGGTTTTTAGTGCACTCGCCATGAGATGTGGTTCAAACTTAATTAAGCTGAATTCATCAGAATTGAAGGGTTTTGTAAAGCACAAAACACATAGAAGGGAAATATTTGTGTTAGATCTTCTGATTCAGCCCTACAACCAATTATTCTTGAATAAATTGTTTTCAATTCTTAAGAGAATCACTATTGGAATTTGGAAGCAATACTAGTTATAACTCTTGTAGTTATCACATTTAGTTTGCTTTGATTTGGAGATATGATAATGGGCTCTCTTTAATATGGATTAGATGCTTCAAGCTTTTGTTTAGTTTTGGAACACAATTACAGTTCTTTCTCTAAAGAAATTACCACATTTACTCCAGTGTATGGTGTTTCATACTTTCATGAAAAAAATAATTACAAAATGTCTGCTTCTCTTGCGTTTCCAATCCATCCCTTAAGATCTTGGTTACTTTTTTTTTTTGGTTACTTCTTTGTCTTTGTTTTTTTTTTCTTTTGTAATATTTTTTCCAACTTTTCCTCTGCAGGTTAGCGTTCCATGCACCAGTTTGCACAACATTGTAACGGTTAGATGTGGGCATTGTGCTAATGTGCTATCCGTAAACATGGGAGCTTTGCTACAGACAGTCCCTCTTCAAGATCTTCAGGTATAGTATAAAGACCGTTAAAAAGAGAAGAGGATCCAACTTTTTAAACATTTTATTTTATTTTGCTATACTTTTGTCTGAAGAAAATTTGTTACGACAATATAAAATTGTGATTTTTAGGGGAGAAATGGAAAAGGAACGTTTCATGGAACAGGTCTTGGTTGTCTCTGAGAGTTTTGGTAAAACAATGCTTAGATTGCTATTCCTTCCATGAAATGGGAAGAACTTTGCATTACTTTTTTTTTTTTTTTTAAATCTTTTTATTCTTAACCCCAAACTAAGCTACTGGTGTGTCTTACATTCTACACCATGTAAGAAAGCTCCCTAACTGAGAAATGCCAATTATAGCAACTGATACTCTTTCCTTGTACAAGTAGAAATCGCTACTTAGAATGTATGTTTTTAACATTGCGTAGGAGAATTTAGAGAAAAAAAAAATCCATTGTCATCCACACACACACACTAAGAGTTTGATGATACATATCTTTTCCTTGGTTGAGAAAAGTTGCAGAATCACAGTCTAAGCTTTGATACTTCTAGTAAGGATTGTGGATCTTCTTCCAAATGCAACAAAGCTTCCGTGCTGGACTCTTCAGAGAATGAACAACCTCGAATGCTCCCTATTCGCCGTAAGTCTCTCTCTCTCTCAAATTACAGTATATACGTATATTTCTTTTTATTTATTTCTGTTATAATTATTTTTAAAAGAGTATAGAGGGGTGGGACTGGGGACAAGCTAGGTAGGTGAGCACAGGACTTTAAGTGCAGGAGAGGATCCTTAGTGGGTTAAGTGCTTAGTGGGTTAACCGACCACGAAGATGGGTCTTTGAACTCTGGCCTTCATTTATTTATTTATTTATTTTTGTTGTAATAACTCTGGCCTTCATATGGAGGGTACAACTAAACATGTGCATGGCACAAATCAATTACATAAGCAGGCAGTACTGTTACAGCCTTGCACAAGTTCAATGAGTGGCGGGTACCCTCACATTTAGAAGCATTGGATTAAGATCATTTATAGGAACTTCTACCTAAAAGGCCTATATTGTGATGGTACTGTGGCAAGTTATTATAAAATCACCCACCAATATATATCACCCACCCTCAATGGAAGCCATTTGAGCGGGGAACCTGACATCAAATAAAGTGTATGATATCATTATTCTCATACTCAACGGCTAGCATTGAAGCAGTACATATTAACTTATCATATATCATTAGGGAACAGATAAATATGACTCAATTTACCTATTTAAATCATTGACAACTAAAAGATGGTCAGGATCACACCAATTAATGGTAGTACGTACCACCCCAACAAGCCAATGGCTGCAAACCATACTAAGAAATAATTTGATCCTTATGATATAATCAACACCAGCTTTTTAACTGTGAATAGAAGTACAGTGATAACTAAAAGATCCGCTGATAAGAATATTAGCATGTTCATTATTAATCTAGATTATAGAGATGGAGCCCATGGTCATAATTCTAGGCCATCTAAGCAACCATGAATGACGCATTATTCATATCCCTAAAACTAGATTGATGGGATGTTTAATTCATAACATCAAATCTTTGAGTTCAAGACTCAATAAGCCTTATCCCAACTACTTGGGGTTGGATACAACAGTCCAGTTCTGTCATTCCACCCTACTAGGGCCATAGCTTCTGTTTAATCATAAGCACTTATGCCTTTTCTTACTACTTCAACCCAAATCAATACAACAGTCCAGTCCTAATGCCTTCAACTTGCATAATATCAATCCTTCTCATTGGTATAGTTATTGGTCTTCTTTACAAGTGACGGAACCATCATAGTCCACTTTACCTCATTTTATCACCAATTGTGCTACCCTAAGTTCCTATGAATACATTTTGTCCTTATCTATTCTTTCTAGCTTTGCAACTCATTCATCTCAACTATACTAATTCTATATATCTGGTGTTTCTTGTATGATCAAAATTTTGCTCCATAAAGCATGACTTCTCATAGTCGTCTTATAAAAAAAAAAAATTCATCACTCACTACCACCTCTCCGCATCATCCACTTTCTATAGGCAGCATTCTCTACAGTTTCTCCCATCATATGGATGATTAGGCCTAAATAACAAAATTATCATTCCCTTGGTCATCAATCTTTAACTACTCCTAATTTAACTAAAAATACACTCAATATATTTTGCTTTAGTCCTACTTATCTTTAAGACTTTGGATTCTAAAACATCCCTCCACAGTACACTGCTTATTGATCAAATTAGTGTTATAATCATCGATGATGAAATCATTCATTAGATGGTCTAGATCAATGTGCATTTCCATTGATTGGACGAAACAATTATAGTTAGACAAGTTGTGGGTGAAATGCTTATCAAGGTTTATCTGCAAACATGAATTCATTCACACACACACACACACACACACACACACAATATATATATATATATATAAACTTTCAAAACATGAGTTTTTATGTGATATTTATTGTTTTTTTACCACCTAAATTAACCTATATTTCTAATTGTAAATTAACAGCCCCAGAGAAGAGGCAACGTGTTCCATCTGCATATAACAAATTTATTAAGTGAGTTTTCCTGAATTCTAACCCTTTCTTAATTTACTAATGTGAATCATTTCTCTATATGACCTCATATATTGCTTGAATTGGTTATAGAATAAGGGATGGTCTAGAGATTTTTAATTTTAATATGCCTTTTTTGTGCATCTTTTACAGGGAAGAGATCCAGAGGATAAAAGCTAGTAATCCTGATATTAGCCATAAAGAAGCATTTAGCACTGCGGCAAAAAATGTGAGTTATAACGAAGATTAATTATAGAAATAAATTATTAAATAATCATATCTCAAAAGACATCACCCACTCAAAGATTTTCTTAATCTCAGCATAAATAAACAAAAAGAAATGGATGGCAATAGAAAGTAATTGAGATAAACGAATTTAAGGATTATCTATTTATAAGTGATGTAATTATTCATTATTGACGTTACCCTAGAAAATAACTGCTTTGATAGGAATTAAATTATTTTAACACGAGGATGCTGAGGATTCATAATTACAATTGAACATGATGGTAGTCTTTTGTATTATACAAATTGCTATGCCACCATCCATGGATGTTCTAATAGACTCAAAATATGCTTTCCTTAATCTAACAAAACCACTCAGTTCTTACAAATAACCATTGTAAACTCAAGATGATATTTTAGTTGCAATGCAAGGGCCATCACTTGAACATAAGAGCTTTGGTGTTCAATTTATAGGTTTCATCCAAGAGGACAACGGTTGACATTGGAAAACCAAATGATAGGTTTCCTTAAAGGCTGCTGGTGAATCAGCAGCAACTTCCTGCAGACTTTAACCACATCATGACATGTATTTGTAGGGAAAAGGACAAAAAAAATAGGAGCAATTTACCAAAACAAAAAATCAGATACGTGTTGCTGTGTTGTTAAATCAGCAGGAACTTCTGGCTGATTCACCAGCAGACGATCGTTTCCCTTTGATGAACTTGGGAACAGATAATATTAATTGCATAGGAGAGCTATCTCTAATAATGCTCCATGTAAATCTACTAAAGGGAGATTCTTGGAGCATTATATTATATTCTAAAGATGCATATCTAACATACAACAAATTTATAAATTGTACAAAGAAGAGTTAAGGAAATATTTCTTCAAAAAAAAAATGAGTACTATAGTGTAAAAAATTGGCACTCCAGAGAATTCTCTTTGATAAATCAAGAAAGACATTGTATCAATCTTCCTCACATGATTAAAGCTCAATTACCATGACACTGAAGAAACTATGATCAGTATCATGTTTAGTAAAAATAGGTAGATAACTCCTGTTACACTCCAACATAATATGCTTAAATTTTGTAATCTTCTCTAAGTGCAGAATCTTATCATGAAATTTATCATTTTTTCATGTGGTAAGAACAACAGCTAACTAATTCTCCAGCTGAAGGCTTCTTAGTATTATTGTAATTTTAATCGTATTATGGTTCATTGTGACAAAAAATAAGTAAATAAACCTCATCTTGTTGAACCCACTTCAACTTCTGGTTCTAGCCGCATATTCTTGATACATAGAGGAGGGTTTGTATAAAGCTTCCAAGATCCAAAGATAATGATAATCTAATCTCAATGTAGATTATGATAATCCTAATCAATTCTAATTGATGCTAGTTGAGAATATGTTGAAATACTGAAGTAATAATTGGGTATCTCACAGATTTTAAACTATTCCTACTTCATTATATATGCCTATAAGTCTCACATCATGCATTTGCAATCTTCTTCTAATATTCATATATATGGATTTTAAGACCAAAATAGCCTTTTGAAAGCTCCATTTTGTATCAGTTCCCCTTTCATTTACTGCTATGGAAGAGTTAAGATTTGTTTGTTCCCTGTTAGAAACGTTAAACATGAAAAAGATTTATATCTGAGAGTAGCATCTTCCTTTATCATTTCCATCTATTAATCAATTATAGTTGATAAGAGAAACACAGAACAACTTTAAAAAAATGTTTCATTTGGCAGGCAAACAAGCTGGTAATGGATTAGTGATAGTGGGTGAAGATGGGTCTTAAACCCACTTCGGTATCGATCTCACACTCTCTACCAGCTTAGCAAGTTGAATCTTCAAAATATTTTCATATTAATATTTACTGGAAATATGTAATCAGCCTCCAATTAAATGTGTCTTGTGCAGTAATAAGGACCTCAACCACAAATAGACATTATATTTGATCAAGTCTAGTTCTATCACTGGTACAATTCCTGTATACTTTACATTCCTATACCAATCAATCAATGAAAGCTTATATCAATTATTTGGGGTTGTCTACAAGGGTCCTGTTCTTCCATTCCACTCCAATAGCTATCCTCACATTTCACTTTTTGTCATCATAAAATATAATGACTTGATGCTAACTATTTGTTTTGCATTTTCAAACACTTGGTTGTTTTTTTTCTTCTTTGGTATCCAAATTAAAAGGACTTAATGTTTAAAAGAAATTTTCAAAACCATCAGATGTTATCATATAATGGCTTAATGAAGCACTTAGTATTGACATGATCAACTTATGTATGTATAATTGTGATGCAAGCAAAATTATATAATGAAGCTACTTAAGTATATTATTGCTTTGCAGTGGGCTCATTTTCCTCACATTCACTTTGGTCTAACGCTTGATGGAAGCAAGCACGTAAAAAATGATGAGGCATTTGGCGGAGAAAGGGCACAAAAAACTCAAGGATTCTATTAAGGCCACTTATCGTGTAAGTTGAAGCTATTATTTCAGATATTTCTACTGAACTTAAGACTACTCTAAAGGATCATCAAGCTCCTATCCCAAGAGGTAGGAAACGTTGAACCTCTCGAGGTCTCTATCTCTTACATCGTCCTATTTTTCGTTAGTGCTTTTAAAGGTGTTGGTTTTCTTACACTCGTGATTGCATTTGTGGTGAACTTCATCTTCTGAGCTAAAACAATATCCTAGTTGACAACAAAATAATTCAACAGCAAGAATCACATGTAAATGAGAAACCATGGGTCCATGCAATAAGCACATGGGCATATCCATGCAAGCATGAACACATGATCCCTAGTTGTTTTATCTCATACTGTACAATGTGGCAAAATAAATGTTGTTTTATCTCATATGGCAAAGAAAAATAATGTTTTTTCTCATATTGTATTTGAGGTACAATAAGACCCAAACTAACTTGAACCAAATGAAGCAAATCGCTGATGTAGATTTTTGTGCATTGACCCTTTTTTTTTCTTTCATTCTTTTTCAATATGGATTAGTGTTCCTCTAAGCTTCACAAATATGTCCTTGGACTAGTCAACAATTTATCTGTTTAAGTTTTGTTACACTAATCCCTCCCTGCTTTGCTATGATTGCTGGGATCAAGTGTATTAATGCTGCTATGATTGCACCCTTTTCCATCCATCCTTTAAGAATTACAATCAACTTCTTATTTTATTTTATTTTTTTAATTTAATTTGATTTCTAAGTTATGCATGAGATATTATTAGTCTTATGTGAACAGCTGGTCTCTTCCCCATTTGCTGATTTCATTCCTCTTTTTTATGTGTTTAATGAGACTCGCAAAGTGGGTTGGCAACCCTCTTCCACCAGGCGCTTAAAGGGTGAAAAAAATACCCAGCACTAGGCACAAGAAGTGTGGTGGTTCACTTTTATTTTGGCCGTGTGTCGCCCAACATGCTTTTTTGCAAGAGGAAATCCGCCCCAGAGTCAGAGAGGCCTCCAAAAGTGGAGGTGCCTAGTTCAAAAGGCACCCCCTTAGGTCCACTTTTCTGGGTGTAGAAAAAAAAAAAAAAAAACCAATTAACCCGAAGCAGGGAATCCACGTGCCCCAAGGATAACCCTAGAGAGGGGGCAATATCCTCTGCGACGCTCAGAAGCCGAGACAGAGGGGGAGAATCAATTGACTTTTTGGGGGTGAAGTGACAACTCCAAAAGTGAATTGATTCCCCCCTCTGCCTCGGTCCTCATGCATCACATAGGGGAGCGTCACAGAGGATATCAGGCCCCTAGAGAGAACCAGACCGTCACTTCCACCTGCCACCCACCACCACAACAGCCCTTGGGATGGGTTGATATTGTCTGTGCCCATGAGGCAAGACACAAGGGGGTGGGGTCATTCACTTTGGGGTTGATGTGACAGGTGGCAGTGGCAGCTTGGTTCTCTCTCTATGGGTATCCTTGGGGCATGTGGGATACGCCAAATAAGCAAAATACACGTATACGCGACTCACTCCTCCCACTTAGCTGTGGAGAAAAATATTTAAAACCTCAGATTGATCTTGTGATTCAAAAGTCTACCGATCCAAGTTATTTGTATCCGTTCCCAGATATATATATAGACAAAAAAAAAATTTGTTAAAAATTTTGGAATAAGTTTAGATGACGGAAGGAAAGTCGGAACACGTAACAAAACAAATGAAGAGGGAAGACAAGTGGAGACCGTAATGTAATTTTAGGTTTTTTTTTTTTTTTGCCTTTCCACAGTGGATTAAAGGATATTATGGTAAAAATACTGGTTGATCAGTGCTGCGATTTGGTAGGACAACTTGGAGAGCGGCTAAAGTTGGAATGACAGCAGGGCCAACACATCAGTGCCAAAAAGTGAAAAATCCCCCCAAAAGTGTATATCAGTTTTTCAGTGCTGATGTGTCAACCCTAATATCATTCCAACCTTAAGTGCTTTCTAAGTTGTCGTACCAAATCTTGGATCGTTAAGACAATTTCCTCTAAAACTCAGTCCAAAAAACAGGAAGAACTCAAGCGAGTTACCTGGTAATCAGTGTGCTTGCGTCATCCAAGTTTAGCAGCTAATCAACCCGGAAACTCTGCCGAGTCAAATAACTCGGCCAAATATCCTAGTTTTTTTTTGTTTGTGGTAAAAACCAATTTTCCAGTTAACTAAAAAAGGTTTGCCATTCCGATACTTACAAAAACGCAGATATGCTTATCAATTTCGGTAAACCATTGGATATAGTGCGTGAAGAACGCAAAACGATAACTTAAATTCTGCATCCATATAAGACAAGCCATTAAAAGACAGGGCGGAATCTTAACAAACCCAGATATTTGCTTAACATAATAGTCTCTCTTAAGAGAGGTCACTTCGTTAAAAAAGGATAAGACACTTTCAGTTCTTACCCCCTAGACCCTGTGCACAGGAGTCACTATTTTAGTATCTTTTTCAACTTTTGATGGGATGGATATCTTTGTCTTCTTCGTATTGGAAAGGCTCCTCCTGTATGCTAGAGAGGCTTTATGCAGGTGACGTTCATCCCTGTAACGTACACTACTACTCTTATATACGTGAGAACATGAAAGGAGAACATATCCTGCAATTGAGAAGATATGCGCATTATGCACCATGCGCATGTTTGTTTTGGGGGGATGAACTTCGTACATTAATGAACTTTTTTCATTTATTTATTTTGGTTCTAAGTTGGTGAGCTTGAATGCTGATGCGCATGTGAGCTTTAATGCATCATGCACTATGCGCATGTGTAATGAATGATGAAGGTCTACAGTTAAAACACTGGTGCTAATGCTGTGAGGTTAGAGATGGATTGTAGTCTCTTTTGTCAAGTATCAATTATCAAAGTACCCTAGATACCAATTCAACAACAGGGCCTACTGTACCCAGCTATAGGCAGGGTGGTCCATCCTACAGTGACTCTGTAATCCAGAGAGAGTGAGAAAGAGGGAGGTGTCAAACATTGGGATAGGGGAGGTCAGCGTACAGAATCCGAAACGTCAAATCGTGTTTCTGGGTTTTTGAAATTAATGACCCTTAAAAAGTTAAGCTGTCATTTCACAGCTCCTTCGTATGGAGAGAGAGATTGAAAGACGCAGAGAAGTTACCTTTTCTTGGGTGCCAACATCAACGCGAGCGAGCGAGAGACGGGTCAGACTTCATTTCCCATCTCCAATCTAATCTTGGCTCGCTTCTGTCATTTTTTCTCTCTCTCGCACGCGGGGGCGCGCAGCACGCCTCCTTCGGCACTTGAATGCCTTTAAACTGCCAACGTTTCCTAATTAATAATGTACAAATCCCAACAGATCTTATCATTGAACCGTGGTGTTATATAATTAGAAGTCACGTTGGGTTCTGTCATATATTGTTAGAATCGTGTTAGTAAAAGTAGCTTATATTGTTAGAATCATGTTAGTAAATATAGACTTTTAAGAGAACGTACTGGTAGGAGCTAGCACCCATCAAAGATGGTGTTCAGTTTAATGTCTCACATTAACCTTATCGAGTGATTCTATCATTGAAGATTTTTTTTTTCCTTTTCTTTTTTGAGTGTAATTATGTGTAATCTTTGTATCTTTGCCTCCTATGCAGTAAGCTCCTAATCTGAACCAGGTCACAAAACATTAGCATATATGAGAATGTTCTGAATAAAAAGACTACGGTGGCCAACGTGTAAAATCATGTGCACGTCATTTTGGCAAAATACTTAAACCAATGACATGAAATGGTGGGACCCACTTTCTTTTTTGAAAAGTAATAAAATTTGATGAATTCTCAAAAAATATTACAATTGTGTATATGTATAATGGTTGACATCATTTTATATTACATCTTTAAGTTGCAAAGGAAAATATTAGGGATACATAAAAAAATCCTTTGAGCCTACAACTAGGGAAGCTAGTAAGTCTCTCAGTTGATTTGCTTCCCTCCAGACATGTTATATGTCAAATGCCTTAATAGTTTCTAGCACGCTTTCAATCTTTCTAGTGATGGCAAGAACTCTCTATGGGCAAGTGTAGGATCCCTCCAAATCTTCACAGCAAGTTGTGAATCCTTACCTATGGAAAGGCGCTTCATACCATTTGTTGAAGAGATCCGAGTCCCCTAAGTAATGCAAACATCTCAATCTAGAATATATGCAAACATCTCAATCTAGAATATGTGCAACTGTCGTTTGGCAGAGCCAACATAAGCTAAGATTGGATTGTCACAGCTACGTCATAGTATCCCCCCATACCCACCCCTAGATGAAGCAAGGGAGCCATCACACATTAGGGATAGATTACTTGTTATTGGTGATGACCACATAAATATTTTCCCGTGGACACGGCTTGTATTCACTTCGATACTCCATCAAGAAGTTATATGATTATTGATATGATTGTCCTCGCAACTTGATTCAAGAGGCCGTGTCTAAGATTGAACTTTGAACACAATCATATCAATACTTCTATTGGAATTTCCAAACCTTTGTTGATTCCTTTACCACCAATTGTGGTATAAAAAAGCATTGAGGATAAGTTTCCCCATTAGCTTCCATGTAGCCTTTCTTGTGAAGGTTTTTTTTTAGGATCCTTTTGCATTCATCCTGAAGACTTCTCACTGTTGTTCGGTTGGTGAGGATGCAACCTTTTGAGAAAGGCTCTCCAAATGGAATTTGAGAAATGGCTTTGAAAATATAAATGATCCTTTATTTCTCTATTATTCTAGCATAATAAATAACATCAGGAAGTTCTTACTGAAGGAAGATTACCATTCTTGAACATAAAGATTAGTAAGGTTCATTGACCAATCACATGTCTAAATTTGTTTTCCCATGATTACCATATGAATCTCTGAGATCTAATCTTAAAAGAAGTTTAGAATTACCTCAATAAATTAATCGAATACAAGAATCCAATCTGACCTGGACTCCAAAATATCAACACCTGCTTTAGAATTTTTTACACTTCTCCTACTTCCAAAAAAGTTAAAAGACCCTACCTAAACGTGGGTACCTCTATATATAAAGTATTTGAGAAGCCAAAGTAACCCTAGGGAGTGTGGGATCCTTATGAGATTTTTATCTTTAGGCT
>JAOXJP010227654.1:0-11262 GCA_025762735.1 Platanus orientalis | reverse complement strand
TGATCAAGGATCACAAAGAATACAACATCCTAGCCGAAGGAGTGAGGACAAGTGAAAATTGCTATGTCATTGAACCTCATCCTCAACAAGGGGACACTTGTCTTATAACCCAAAAGGTTGAGACCAATCTTTGGCATCAAAGATTAGGGCACCTCAACTTTAGAGATCTTGCAAGACCTATCAAGAAGGGGATAGTGAAGGACCTTTCCAAGCTAAACAAGGTTGACAACCTAATGTGCAAAGGTTGTCACATAGGAAAATAGACTAGAGTCTCTTACAAGAAAGTTACATCTATAGGGACAACTAGACTCCTATAACTTCTTCATATAGACTTGGCTAGTCCAACTAGAATGGAGAATCTAGGTGGGAAGAAGTATTTCATGGTTGTGATTGATAATTTCTCTAGAAACACTTGGGTAGCATTTCTAAGAGAGAAATATGAGGCTTTCAATGAATTCTTTAACATTTGTAAGAGGATTCAAGTTGAAAAATATCTAACCATAAAGAAAATACGAATTAACCATGGAAAAGAATTTGAGAATAATAAATTCTCAAATTGGTGTGAAGAGTTAGGAGTAAAACATGAGTTTGTAGCCCCTAAAACTCCCAAAAAAAAATGGAGTAGCTGAAAGGAAGAATATAACTCTTCTCAACATGGCTACGTCATTGTTTACTAGTAAAAACATAGCCAAGAGGTTTTGGAATAAGCCAATTAGCACAGCGTGTTATGTCTCTAACCATGTATATCTTAGATCGGGTACATCCAAAACGCTATGAATTGTGGAATGGTAAAAAGTCAACTGTCAAATACTTTAAATACTTGGCAGCACTTGCTATATTCTTTGAGAGAGAGAGAGAGAACATCTAGGAAAGTTTTATGGAAAGAGCGATGAGGTCATGCACTTAAGATACTCCACTACTAGTAAAGCCCACCGTATCTACAACATTTGGACTTACATCGTGGAAGAGTCGATAAATGTAGCAGTAGATGAATTTGAGGCAACTTATGAGCAAGGAAACTTGTCAATGGTGTTGTCTAACCATGAGAATGAGAGGTCATCTCAATTGGAAATTGAGAAATCCCAAGAGGATCAAGAAGAGCACTCTTCTCAATCTAGTTCTAAGGATGACGTTGAATAAATTCAACTTCAGCCCAAGGACAAGAGGCTCACTAAGGGATTAACATGAGGAGACATTATTGGTGATCCCAACATTGGAGTTAAGACTAAGAGACAAATTGAAAATATCCTTAGTCACTTTTGTTTCACATCCAAGATAGAGCCCAAATGTATTAATGAGGCTCTAAATGATCCGAAATGGATCTTAGCCATGCAAGAGGAACTAAATCCATTTCAAAGGAATGATGCATGGTTTCTCACAGAAAGGCCAACTGACAAGAATGTCATTGGTACCAAATGGAGTTTTAAGAACAGACATAATGAACATGGTATAGTAACAAGAAATAAAGTCAAACTTGTTGAAAGGGGTATGCCCAAATAAAAGGCATTGACTTTGAGGAGACATTTTTCACTGTTGCAAGTTGAAATCCATTAGGATCCTTTTGTCCATAGCATGTCATTTGAAATTTAAATTATATCAAATGGACGTCAAGAGTGCATTCCTAAATGGAATTCTCCAAGAAGTATACATTGAGTAACTTGAGGGATTTGTGGATCTTCACTTACTGAATTACATATACATACTCAAGAAAACACTTTATGGTCTCAATCAAGCTCTATGAGCTTGGTATGAGAGACTCACTAGATTCCTTCTTGATCACCATTTTGATCAAGGAAGTGTGGACAAAACACTTTTCATTAAGAATCAAAATGGTCACATACTCATTACTTAGATATATGTAGATGATATTATTTTTGGGTCTGCCAATAAGGAAATGTCTCATGGTTTTGCCCAAACAATGAAATCATAATTTGAGATGAGTATGGAAGAAGAACTAATGTTTTTTTTTTTTGGGTTTTTAAACCAAGTTTAAGCCAAACCAAGTTTACAAAAGACATAGTCTCCAAGTTTGAGCTACACAAATCTAAACCAGCTAGCACCCCCATTAGCACAAGTGACAAGATCATTAAAGATCTTGAGGGAGCCGAGGTCGACTCCACCTACTATAGGAGCATTATTGGGGTTTGCTCTACTTGACAATGAGTAGAACAAACATTGCCTTTAGTGTAGGTGCATGTGCTAGGTATCAAGTTGTCCTTAAAGAATCATCTCTCAAGACAGCTAAGAGGATTATCCGTTATATTCATGGGACTACAGAGTTTGGGTTGTGGTACCCATTTAACACCACATCTGAGATTGTGGGGTACTCAAATGTTGATTCAGATGTTGATTGGGCTAGCGATGTAGAGGATCTCAAAAGCACAAGTGGAAGTTGCTTCTACATAGGCAGCAGTCTTGTTTCTTGGCATAGTAGGAAATGAAACTCCATCTCATTGTCAACTGTCAAAGCTGAATATATTGTAGTCAGTAGTGAATGAACCCAACTCTTATGGATAAAGAAAATGCTAAGAGACTATGAGTTGAAACAAAGTACCATGAGTCCATTTGTAGACAACAAGAGTGTCATTGACATCTCTAAGAATCCAGACCAACATTTTAAGACAAAGCACATTGACATTAGACACCATTTCATCCACTAATTGGTGGAAAAAAAGGTTGTCCTTGGACTATGTCAAGACCAGAGATCAGCTGGTAGATATCCTAACCAAACCTCTTGATTCCAAGCGGTTTGAGTACCTTCGGGGTGCTATAGGATTGTACACCATTTCAGGAAACCATTTGTGCCCAAGTTCATGGGTGCAGTGAGAGGAGGTGATAAGGATCAAAGGAGCTTGGGTAGTACTTCGGTAGAGAGTGGGGAGATCCCACTCTAAAAATAGTGAGCAAAAAATGCTTAACACCAAAGTTGTAATCGGTTGCCTGATCCACAATCGATTGCACCCAAATTGATTATAGATCATGCAATCAATTATGCCTAAATCGATTGTAGACCACGTAATCGATTATGGGGGCATTTTGGGGAAAATATTTACATGCTATTCAAATAGGCACCAGATGAAATTTTTTGGCCATTTCTCACTTGATTTTAGGCCTATTCATTTCCTAGAGCTCCCTAATGCAAGTTTTTTTATCTCCCTTTTAAAACCCTAGTTTTGCACCTTTCACCATGCCTCCTCGCATGAAAAAGATCGCATTCAGAGGTGGCTCATCTTCAAATCCTTCTCGAAATCCTGGGAAGAGACCTATGGTGGATTCTCTACCCAAGTCTCATTCAAAGAGGAATGCGGGATCTTTCTCTCCTTGCCGTGATGCCATAAGGCTCGAGTGGTACCAAAGGATCTTCACCAGATGATCCATTATCATAGAAAGTTCTAGATCTAGAGACTCTCTACACGGCTAGACTGATAGAGATTTTAGAGGGGAGACAATGGATGCCCCTCATGTCTGTGATCGAGCATGTCCAAGAAGAAGTTGTGAGCATTTTCTTCGACATTCACAATGGGACGAACACTTTTTAGATGATAGTGAATGGGGTGCCCATGAAGGTTAGCCCCGATTATATCTCACGTCTCCTAGGGGTGCCTTGAGTTACATAGAACCCCATTGTCTTTCCAATCCATAAGCTCTCCCTAGAGCAGAAGGGAGCAAGAGTGAAGAGATTTTGTGGCTGCTTCGCCAACTGGTTCGAGCTGGTACGAGAAGCTTGCCCACAAAAACTATATGCCAATAGTCCAAGTTCTTCACTATATCTTCACTTACAACATCCTCCCTACCACCAACAGGAGCAGTCTCATCGATGATACAATGTATTTGATTGATGTCATCCTCGACTCCCGAAGGATTGACCTGCTCTCAATCATATGTTACATGATGATTCAGGCACACGAGTCGATGCACTCCACTAGTAGCCTACCATATCCTATGCTTGTCACTCGCATCATGCAAGCATAAAAGGTTCCCTTCAAGGTAGCACCTAAAGGCCAGAAGAACGGGAGAGTCATGGGTCACAGGACCCTTAGGACAATGGGTCTGATCCATACCATTGTAGTAGCACCTTCATCCATCGCTACGCTAACACTTGGGCCATTTAGAGCCCACTTTGCCTCGATCAAGTCCATTATGATGGGACTATTACACAAGCTAGTGTGCAAGGTCTCAAAGATTCTAAAGAACTAAAAGACACTTACCTCCAATCAGAGGAAGGTGGTGACAAGCTATAATTCTGATCATTCGGATCATCCCATTAAGCTGGGATCAGTTAGCGGGTCTGACTCTAATGATGAGCCTGAGGGAGAGGAGGCCTTTGACATCCCTACACCTCAGTTTTAAGAGGATCCAAAGCTCGAGGATGAGGAGATGGCAGTGGATGGTGTAGTTGGTGGTAGTGCAGCTGGGGATGATGATGATGAGGATGAGGATGATGAGTAAGAGGATGAGAGTGAGAGTGATGGGGGAGAGGGAGATGCAGGTGGAGAGAGAGTGGTAGCAGTTGATGATGAGAGTGAGTCAAGAGATGATTAATTTTATGGTTTCACCCAGTTTTTTTGCCTTAGGGGCATATATTTCTTTTTATTGTATAGATGTTCTTACTACCCTATAGGAGCTCTCTTCTAGTTGTCTAAGGCTTATACTTATTCATTGTACCTAGGGGAGTCCCTTAAGATTATTTCTAGCCTCATGGGTTTGCTTATGTATGTCACTTTTGTTATGAATGAATACCTTTTAGCTTGCCCCATTTCTTTTTTCTTTATGGATTATGGTTTGCATATTTACATACTTGTCAATTCGTACCAAAAAGGAGGAGAAATAGTTCAAATCCATAAGAGATGTGGTTATGCGATATAAGAGTGAGGAGGAGTCACTTTACACATATAGGGGGAGTTACACCCAACATATAGGGAGAGTAAAGCACTTAAATAGGGGGAGTACACACTAACCAAAATAAAACAAAATCATATAACTTTTTGAACCTTAAACACCTAATTATATCTCGTGCTTGCTGATATAACTTTCTCTACAAAACTCAGACTTACAAACCATTTGAGGTGTTGGAAAGTAGACTCGAAGACCATTTCAACAAGGTATAGCTCAACCTATAATTCACTTAGGATTGATGTCAGTAAGACCTGGAAATTACCCCAAATATGCAATCAAGATAACTTTCGAACTTGACAAGTTCATGGTCCAACTTGGGTCTTACACTTTAAGTCTGATCCAAATGGTTTCTAAACCACTCTAAGGTCTGTATAACATATGTGAAATGACATTTTTACCTTTATAGGTTAAAATAACAATTATACCCTTTAAATGCAATGCGGGGTATTACAGTTATTTTTTGTTTCTACACTTGAATTTCAATAGGTACGCCTGAATTTGTGAAGTACGCCTAAATTTATTTTAGGGGTAAAATTTAGGTGTACAACCTAAAAATGCCCCACAATGGGCCCATTTCAATAAAAGGGGTCATTCTGAGATCTTTGAAGCTTGACTAATGCTTGATGACTTTCTGGAGATGTGGGGGGCCTTCACCCATCCTCTATCTTTCAAATGAGGGTAAAATGGGGATTTCCCAATTGGAACCTCAAAGAAGGGTAGGGCTTGACAAGTCTCTCAACTGAGTTTTTCAATACCTCAGGACTTTGTGGGCCCTCTATCTGGGAAGGAGAGTAAGCATGCAAAGTTTGTAAGTTGTACACTTAAATTTTAAGGTGTACACCTGAGTTTTTTAGAGATGGAAATTTAGGCGTACAGACCCAAAGAGGGCCCACCTGGAGTTCTACACAGGGGTAAGGCATGTCATGTCATCCTAGGGGGGTTTCTAGGTTTGTAGGGTTTTGTGGGACCTTTTTATAAGGAGAGGAATAGGCATGTAAGGTTTACAGGATGCACACCTAAACTCAAGATGTACGCCTGAATTTATAGGTGTACGCTTGAATTTTTCAGGGTGGAAAATTACGGCGTGTAGGCTTTAGGTAAGACTACAGCAGGTTGTTCTTTAGCTCATTTGGGCAACCAAATGGAGTCAAATGACCTTGACATTTTTTAGGGAGTTTGCTTAACATCCCAAGAAACCCTCTAAAAAAAATACCAAATCCAATTAAAATGTGTAAATCCCTCTGAAATTTTTTAAGTTGGTGGATTCTTAGTGAAAAACTACACAGACCTAGTGAGGTCTATGAGTTATGGGGTCCATTCCATAGGTTATACCCATTAGACCAAGCTCAAATTTTACATGGAGGTTCTTAACAACCTCATAAATCTACTGTACAAATCATGAGACAAAATGGTATGTAAAAACAAGAAATATACAGTCCATAAGCAAGAAGACAGAATTTAATGCAGAATTAAGGCAACAGAAAATTATTTCAAAAATAAATCTAGTAAAATATTGAAGACTGAGCAAAATGAAGTACAAAAATTAATTAAAATGCATAAATTAACTATCTAATAAATAAGAGAAGAATAAAAAAATAAAGACAACCTGAATTAAGATCCAGATATCTAACTTGACTTAAACTGTGAAGGGCAAAAATACTCCAAAACAGTGAGAAATTAGGGAGCATTTCGGGGGTCAAACAAAGTCCAATGGTTGTGAAAATTGATGAACATGTGATAGTGACTTACTATTAAAATTTGAAGTCCTAACTCCTCCAATTGGAAGAGTTATGACTCCCACACCATCACTTACTGAGAAAAAGTCATTAAAGGGGGGATGTCCCACCATAAGGAACTTTCAATGGATTTAAAAGGGATTCATTTACAACAATAGAAGAGTCTTTATCAATTTGAGGGGGATGGGGTACTGACCTTGAGGGTTAGAGCTTCATTTCCTCTTCCTTTCTCTTTCTCTCTTTCTTTTCTTTCTCTTTCCCTAGGAATAATTTTTTTTCTTATTTTTCCTCTCCTCTTGGATCCTCCTATGGCCAAATATGGGGGGGTATTTATAGGTGGGGCAAAGCATGGGGGCTATGGCTATGGGGTTGCATGGATGGTGATGGAAAGTGGGGCCCATAAGAACATGTGGTGGGGAAAGGGGGTTTATGTGGAGGCACCTCAGCCATACACATGTGAGCTGAGGTTGTCTCCTCCTATTGGCTAAGAGAGGAGAGAGCTTGGATGTAGGCCATGTGGCAAGGGGAGTGAATGGAGGGTGGTGGTAAGGAGGAGGAAAAATCAAGGGTCTAAATGGGTTTAGGATTTTAAGGATGGATGATAAATTAGGGTTTTAGTTGAAGTAATCTTTGCCACTCACCATGGGAGGGGATTAGATACATGCCATGTGGCAAGCGGATGAAAATGAAGGGTGGAGGTAAGGAGGAAGGGTTAAATGAGCTTGATGGAATGGATGGTGGATGATGGGTTAGGGGTTTAGGAGATTAACTCATAACCCTCCATCAAAAGAACTTTGGGTTGATGCCAAATCGAAGGCCCTAAGCCAAAGTTACTTTTAGGATTTTTTGGAAAATATAATGATTGCTTTTTGAAAATATCAAGAAAGCAATGATGGCTTTTTGGATTTTAGACCCCTTTATTGTCTGGGTTTACTTTATGGTCTTTGTAGCTCAGAAAGTTTCAAATCCTATGTGCTTTTTGCATCTCTCAAATGCTTTGGTTGCAACGTAACTACCATAATCGAATTTGGATGAGTGTAGGTAGGTTAAAACTGATTCTGAATGGCTCTGAAATGTTTTGAATCCATATAGCAGAGGTAAAATGGTAAAATTGATTTTCAGGGTCTTGATATGAAAGATAACCTTCGAGTTTGTGAGACACAAGTTCAGATTGTTTGCAAAACTGATACGTTAGTCAAAATCTATATTTAAAATCTTGATCTATCCAAAGCCAAACTCTTAGCGGAATTGAGACAGGTTTTTGTCGAGTCCCAGGTGAAAAATTATAGGTCACTAAATATTTTAGGTCTCAGAATCTCAAGAACATAGGATCTGACAGACTAACAATCTGATTTCTGAAACTTTCTGGGGAGGTTTTCGAAAGAGGCTCACTTGGCAGAAAAAGCAAACAGCTTGGATTCATGAGAAAATGAGTATTTGGGCTATGTTGAGGCCACAAATGGACCTATCTATTAAGAGGTTTTTTGAAGACATCAAAAAATCTGAGAAAATAAGCTTGACCTTGAGAGATTTGGACTCTGGGGGAGCTCCCGAGGGTTCACCAAGTGTTGGATACAAGCAGAGGTGGTTTAGATTGGATTGAGATAGAATGGGATGATTGGGGTATGCTGAGTCTCTAGATTGTCTTAGTCTCGGTGAGAGTCTTTTGAAGGTCTTAGAACTATCAAAGTAGGGCCACTAACTACCTGAATTTCTAATCTCTAATGAATTCCAAGGGCTCTACCAAAAGTTTATCACTTGCTGCAAATGATTGAGTTTAGTATGGAGAAATTGAGGAATCTAATGTGGAATAAATTTGATAATATCTGAGTTTAAGAGCTAGTTTTGAAGTCTTGGCAAAAATTGAGATTTAGCCACTGACTGTTCTAAATTTGGCTATCTAGAGAACTTCTGGGGGCTTATCGTAGGAAAAATACAGACAAAACTATCTTTAGAGGGTTTAGGGAAGTAGTAGGATTTTGAAGCCCAAATCCCTAAAAATTCCAGTTTCTTAGATAGCCTTTCAAAGATAATCATGATTAGGGATCTGACTTAAGGTTATTTGAGTGACGGGGGGAATTTTGGTATTTATGAGAGTCCAATTTTGAGGAAAATGAGGAATTTAGAAAAGATGGGGGTACAGTGGTAATTTTTCAGCCATTGATGCTTAAATGTGGGAAGGCTTATGAAGGCTGGAGAATTCTAGAGAAAATGGGTTTAATGGACTGAAATTTGGAACGTTTTGAAGGTATAAGGGCAAAATGATAATTTACCATCCTTTAATGCTTCAATGTGAGAAGGCTTATGAAGATTAGATAATTCTAAATGAAATGAGGTTGACAGATTGAAATTTGGACCCTTATAGTATTAGAGTGTTTTCTGGGGAAATTAAGGTTTAGTTTGACTGATCCTTAAGTAGGGTTTTGACATTGATATTGCACTTTGTGGCTAGAGTATCCATTAGGAATGCATTACTACCTAAAAGTCCAAGGGTGTCCAGGGTCTGATCCTATCTATTACTGTAATGAACCCATCTGATCCCACTGATTAACCCCTGTTAAAAGTTGGGTGCTGAAAATTTGGAAAGGTATTGAAGTTAGATTCACATAATTTAGATTGTTTAGAAGGTTCTATGTGGTGCATCTTGGTTTACCCTTTGATTTCCATTCGAAATTCCTAAATTCATTCTCTTAACCTATTTGATGAATTGTCATATGATTAGTTCTCCATGATTTACATGTCTTTTGAATGTCTATGGTCTCTTTACATAAACATATTGCACATCTTAGTGGATTTTCTTTACCTTTTGTTAATCCATGTTGATTTGTGCTTATTCTATTGATTGTCATGATTAGAATCTTAAAATTTTGGTATAATACAATAGGATTTGCATCCATTGGTAGCTTTTGGTGGCATGGGCATGTTACTTTTAGCATTGTTTACTTTGGTGTTTTCATGAAGCATCTTCTCTTGGACTTTTATATGAGAATTGGAGCATTTAAGCTATTTGATTTTATCATTGATAGTATTTAGCATGGAAAAGTTTTACATTCATGAGCACTTTATATATCCTTATAATTAGGTTAAGCATCTTCATTTACATTTTGGTACTTGGTCCCTTTCATGTCATTTACCTCTTCGATTTTCAGGCTTTTTCTAAGATAGGATCTACGAATATCTTTTATGTGGCATTCTTATGTAGTAGTTATTTTTCCTTACAGAAGCATGGGTTTGGCATATTGATTTTGGATACGGGGATTTAATATGATACCCTTATATGGGAATATTCCCTTTTGGGCCCAGAGACCCCTAACTGGGTTGGTCTTTATGACCCTCAGGTACCCTGCCACCGGGTCATATCAATAGATGAAGGGGCACTATTTATCTAATTATTTATTGTGTATGGGCTTTATGACCTCAAAGACCCTTATATGGTTGGCTAGATGTAGCTCCAGCGACCCTTTTGTGGGTCACCCTTCTTAGGCCCGGAGACCCTTCTTAGGCCCGGAGACCCCTTTATGGGGTAGCCTTAATAGTCCTCGAGTACCTAATCACTGGGTCACATCAATAGGTGAAGATGGTCGTAGTGTCTATAGTCTTTATGACTCCACTTAGTTATTTAATCACCTGGTCACACTAAAAGGTGAAGACGGCCTTAGTGGCCCAACACATGGTTCAAATTTGTCGGAGACCCTACATGGCTTCCATGGTTTGGTTTTGTTAGGGACCCTACATGGGTTACATGGTTTGGTTTTTTCGAAGACCTTACATGGGTTGCATGATTTGGTTTTGTCAGAGATCTACATGGATTATTTGCATTTGATTTTGGATTTATCAGGAACCCCTCATGGGTATATTTACTTTTAGTTTGGTATTTGAAGGAGATCCTCATGGGTTAGCACATGGTATATAGTATATAACATATGGTATATAATATATAGCACATGATATATGGTGAAAATCCAGTTTTAATCCTAGAGGGGGGAATAGGATTTATAAAAATTCTTTTAATTAAACCCTCACTCAATTTTAGATGTTATTGGAGTTTTTGGAATTTAAAGCACTTCAAGATATAATTCTAATATTATGACTACAAGTGCAATACAATGGCAAATCTCAAATTTAATCTTTCAATTAATTTAAGTTCCTAGTTAATTGTAAATATGAAAGATCATATAAAAGATGTAATACATGCAATGAAGAGATAGAGAGAAGAGACAATTTACACACAACAAGCAAACACACGACACAATATTTATAGTGGTTCGGCACTAGAGCTGACATCCACTTTTAAAGCTTACTACCGAGCTATCAAATTTTGTTTATATTGAGATGCATTTACAATCAAGGTTAAAATTCAAAAACCTATCTACTTGCATAAGAAAGCTCTACCCCTGGTGTCTCCGGTGGAAGCTATGTCAATTCCCGGTGTCTCCGGTGGGAATGGTCTATACCCGGTGTCTCTGGCGGGTATGGTCTACACCCGGTGTCTCCAGTGTCTACACTATAAATTTGAAATTAATACAAATTACCTTAAAGGCTTGTGTATTGCTTGATGAACATGAATGTGGTTGCTCCTTAGCTGAGCTAGTGTGCAAATGGATTCCACTAAACTTTTAAGAGTGTCTCT
>JAOXJP010227653.1:0-11262 GCA_025762735.1 Platanus orientalis | reverse complement strand
GTATCTTTAGTTTCTCCCTCCTTGTCCCTTTCTTTTTTTCTTTCTCTCTCTTACATTTATTATTCTTTATGACCCGGGTAACTCACTCTGGTCTATTTTTTGTGTAGTGAAGAAGACAGACATGAGGTATTTAGCTAAGGCCTAGGAGTCCTAAGTAGATGACCCTACAGTGGTTGGCCAAGCTGAGGCAATCACGACTTCGAAGAAGAGGAAGAAACATCTTGCTTCCTCCTTTTGAGACCTGGACCCCCCAGGTCTCCCCCGAGGTAGTTCTACCATCTCTTGCTCCTACTGCTGTTATCCAAGTCGTCGACTTGGAGGAGGATGTGGCTAGGTCTTCCCCACTCCCCACCACTAAAGTTTAAGTAGTGGAGCCTCACGAGGCCGCTCCCGCAGTTGACGCCGAGATCCTTGCCCCACCAACCATGACCGCGATGCCTTACACCCGGGTAACACCCATAGAGAGTCCCCTAGTAGCTTCTTCTTCAGTCCCTGAAAGGGGTGAGGCCTCAATGGGGGCCACCTCTTAGTTATCTAGGCCAAGTTTTCGGGTGGACTAGCTCTTGGGCGGTGTTCCGGCCGAGGACCTCAAGTATGTAAAGAAGAACCTCTCCGCATCTGCTCTATATCGAGACATGATGCATTACGTGGCTAAGGTAAAATCTCTTCCTTTTATGTTTTTTGTCTGTTTGTTCTTGGTTTCTTTTTCTTTCTTTCTTTGTATATACCTGACTCTGTCTTTGCAGACTGTGGCTCTAATGGCGGCCTCTATTTAGAGGTATAAATTCAGTGAGCAGGTCCGTGCTGACCATTTGAACCGCCTTGCTTAGGCTAAGAATGAGCTCAAGGCCACTTGGGAGGCCACAAAGGCAGAGATTTGCACACTTGAGGGTAAACTCAAATGGGTCGAGGACTCTCGTGTCATCCTGGCCGCACGGGCCTCAGAGCAGGAGGCTCATCTCGAGGAGATGGTTGCTCGTGTGTGAGAGGCCGAGAGGGATGCCACCCAGGCTAGGGACGAGCTAGGGGGCGAGAAGAACTGCCGTATCATGGTTGAGAAAAGTTTTACTACCACCCTCGAGAGGTCGATGAACAAGAAGGTGGCTGATGCCTTAGAGCAGGCACGCCTTGAGGCAAAGGCGAAAAGAGAGAAAGAAAGGGAAAAGATTATGGAAGAGGCCCTCAAGGCAGCTACAGCTAAGTACTTGGCCTCGGACGCTTTCAGGATCATTAGGGCCAACTATTTCTAGGAAGGGTTCGAGAATTTCTGGCATTTGGCGACCAAGCGGGACCTCGACATAGACTTCTCTTCCATCATACCCGACGAGGGGGTGCAGAGGCCGAAGAATAAGAAAAAGCTGATCAAGGAGGAGAAGTAGTGATTGAGGGGGTAGTCGAGGAGGTGGTGGTCGCTGAACCTGGAGAGGCTTACCGGGAGGAAGTTACCCTAGGAGAGGTGGCATTGGGGGATGACAACCCCTGAGAATAGTTGTACTTTCTTTTTATTTTGTATGAACTTTTATAAATTTTTAATATGAATGAAATTTTCTTTTGCCCCCATTTACGTGTATTGTTTCCTATTTGCAATTTTTCTCTTTAAATATTTCCAAGTGTGGGTGTGTGTTGTGGTAAAAAAATTTTTTGGTCCCTATGTGTGTCTAGGCAGGTCGAGGTAAGTAATCTTAAAGAGTGTTGGAGTAGTTAAGAAAATTTTCTAAGTATGAGTGCGTCTTGGGTGCAATTAGCTTTTTATCTGAATGCAGATGGACACGCAAAATTTTCTAAGTATCGGGATCCCTCGGGGTTAACGCTTTAACGATGGGTATATGCGGGTGATCAGCTAAAATCAACTAAAATTCTCTTAGTATAGATGTATCTCGGGGTTAATATAGTCTCGATTAACAGATGCATTGCCTCTTTGACGCCTCCCCAGAATAGAGGGAGAAGACCCGACGGATCTCTCGCATTTTTAGAAGAATGAAGGTCCTCGATGGTATTCTCTTTGGGCCTTAGCCCTTTCCCCACACAGGGGTTTTCCTTAGGTAATGCCACCGGGTATTCTCAAATATTTCTTTTACTTAACTTATCTATGAGAGGGCGTAACTGTACTTACTCGGTAGAGGAGAGTCGACTTTGATTACGACGTATGCATCCTAACACGTTTCTAGCCTCTTTACTTTAATGGATTTATGGGACTCCTCTTGGCCTTGTACTTTATTTAGTCGGGGGATAGGTTAATTTTGCAACTTGGAATCAATCTTATGGCCTGAGGGTTAATCTTGTAACCCAAGGACTAGTCTTTTAACTTGAACAAAAGGTGCAAGGTCCTAGAAGGATGTGCCAATCATGTGGCTTGGGATCTTATGACCTGAGGGTTAGTCTAGTAACCTAGGGGCTAGTCTTATAGCCTGAGCAGGAGGGGTGAGGTCCTGGAAGAATGTGTCAATCTTATGGCCTGTGGTTAATCTTGTGACTTGAGGGTCAGTCTTGTAATCTGGGGGCTAGTCTTGTAGCCTGAGCAAGAGGCACGAGGTCTTGGAAGGATGTGCCAATCTTGTGGCCTAAGGTCAATCTTGTGACCTGACGGTTAGTTTTATAACCCGGGCACGATGGCCTGAAATTTTGTTGACCCTACATAATTAGAATAATTCATTGGTTAGAATCATAGCATCAATTTTATTGATAATACTTTGTCAAATGTTCTACATTCTAAGGTCGTGGTAAAGGCACCCCCTGCATCATCTCAAGGTGGTAGGTCCTGGGTCTATTGTAGTGTGTTACCCGATAAGGCCATTCCCAGTTCGGTCTCAGTTTTCCCTCTATTGGGCCTTGTGTCTCCAAGGTCACTTTTCTAAGCACTAAATCCCCGACTACAAATCTCCTTGTCTTTACCTATAAATTATAATATCTAGCCATTTTTTGCATGTAGGCAACTGTTCAAAGTGCTGCTTTATCTCTTTTCTCTTATAATAAGTTGAGGTTGTTTTTGAAGCCTTCATCGTTCTTCCTTGAGTCGAAGTTTGTTGTTCTATGTGTAGCCATTCTAATTTTGACAGGTATCACTGCTTCAGTTCCGAACGCCAACAAGAATAGCATTTCCCTCATGGGAGTCTTCACCGTGGTGCCGTATGCCCAAAAGATGCTTGGCAGTTCCTTAGGACAAAGGCCTTTGTAGTTTTCAAGCCTCTTCTTGATTATGCCTATAAGCGTCCTATTAGTGACCTTTATTTGGCCGTTGGCCTGAGGGTGAATCAGGGAAGAGAAGTGATTCTTAATTTCGAGGTCCGCATAGCATTGTCGATACCGAGCATTGTCGAACTGCTTATCATTGTCAGTGATGATGACCCGGGGAATCCTGAACCGATAGACAATCGACTTCCAAGTGAAGTCACGTATGTTCTTCTCAGTGATTTTAGCTAAGGGTTCAACCTCCATTTACTTGGTGAAGTAGTTGATAGCCACTACCAAGAACCTCATATATCCTTTTCCTTGGGGAAGTAGCCCGACTATGTCGATTCTCCACTGTGCGAAGGGCCAGGGCTCTGTTATTGAGACTAATTCTTCTACAAGCTTCTTTGGGATGTTAGCAAATCTCTGACACTTATCACACTTTTGAGTGAGCTAACCCGCATCTTTCTATATGGAGGACCAATAGTAACTTGCTCTTATGGCTTTATGGGCCATCGACCTTCCCCATAAGTGGCTTCCACTAATTCCCTCATGTATTTCTCGAAGCACGTAGTCCGCTTCCTCCTCGAACATGCATCTATAAGCAGGGGGAGGGTGAAGATCCTCTTGTACAAAGTATCATCGAGGAAGAGATATCGACTCACCCGTACTTTTACTTTCCTCACCTCTTCCTTGTCCTCGGGCAATTTTCCATTCTTTAGATATCTTACGATATGGCTGGCCTATTCGGGATAGGGGCTTGTCACATTGACTTCCCTATCTTCTCCTGCCTAGATACTTGTCTTAGGCAAATGCTCAACAATGATCTCAAGGTCGGGGCTCTTAATGGCGACTGACGCAAGTCTGGTTAACTTGTTAGCTTCTTCATTGTGTCCTCACAAGACCCGCTGTATACTGAAATATTCAAATCGGGACTTCTCTTTTGCTACTACGATGAGATACTATTTCATTCGCTCATTCTTTGCCCCATACTCCCCTTATCCTTGTCCTACCACTAGCTAGGAGTCACTGTTGACCTTGACCCTCTCGGTCCTGAGTGCACGGGTAAGGCGTAGTCCTATGATCATTGCTTTATACTCGGCTTCATTGTTGGTCGCCTTGAACCCAAATCTTATGGCATATTCTAGCTTGTTTCCCTCTGGTGTGACTAAGACAACTCCTCCCTCGGCCGAACTATCGGTGAAAGAGCCATCGACGTGTATAACTTACTCTGCCTGATTAACTTCTCTCTCTAGCTGCTCCTCTTGTGTTTCATATTCTTCCCCCGGTGCGCAAGTGTACTCGGCGATGAAGTCCGCTACTGCTTACCCCTTGATAGCTCCCTGAGGGTGGTACTCGATGTCAAACTTGTTCAACTCCACCAACCACTTGACTAGTCTCCCAGAAGTCTCAGGCTTGTGCAGTATGGTCTTGAGAGGTTGATCCATGAGCACCCAGATGGTGTGGGCCTTAATCGGCGAGCCATAACAACCAATGTAAAGGCCATCTTCTCCTCCCTCAGGTATCTTTCTTTTGCTCCTCTAAAGGCCCAACTCATGTAATACATGAGCCCTTGTATCCTAGACTCTTCCCTTATTAAAACTAAACTCACTACAGTCTTTAATACTGACAAGTACACATAGAGCACCTCACCTTGCTTTGGTTGATTGAACAGGGCCAGACGGCCGAGGTGATCCTTAAGTTCTTGAAAGGCCTTGTCGCATTCTTTGTCCTAGAAAAAATCTTTCTTCATTAGGCGAAAAAGGGGCAACACTTATCTATAGCCTGGGAGATGAATCTACTTAGCACGGAAACCCTCCTAGCCAGACGTTGCACCTCTTTTATGCTCCTTAGAGGCTGCATATTGAGTATGGCCTTCACCTTCTCGGGATTCGCCTCTATCCCTTGTTGAGACACCATAAACTAGAGGAACTTTTTGGCCGACACCCCGAAGGCACATTTGTTGGGGTTAAGCTTCATCTTGTGCTTTCTCAGGGTCTGAAAAGTCTCGCTCAAATTCGAGAGGTGTTGCTTGGCTAGAAATCTTTTCTCCAGCATATCGTCCATATAAACCTTGACATTCCTCCCGATTTGGCTTTTAAACATCTCGTTGACAAGTCTCTAGTAAGTCACCCTCGTATTCTTCAACCTGAAGAGCATGACCTTGTAACTGTAGAGCCCCTAGTTGGTGATAAAGGCAATTTTCTCCTGGTTGGACTCGTGTATCTTCATTTGGTTGTATCCTGAGAAGGCGTCCATGAAGCTGAGGGTATAGTGGTCAGCCGTTAAGTCCACCAGAGAGTTGATCCTCGGGAGCGGGAAGGTATTTTTGGGGCATGGTTTGTTAAGGTTGGTAAAGTTGACACACATACGCCATTTCTATTTTGGTTTTCGCACTATAACTACATTTGCTAACTGGTCAGGGTAGTGGACCTCCCTTATGAAGCAGGTTGTCAGCAATTTCTCCACTTCCTCTGCAACTGCCTGATTTCTTTCTAAAGGAAAATTTATCTTCCTCTGTTTAATAGGTCTTGAGGTCAGGTTCACATATAGTTGGTGTACTACCTATCAGGGTCTATTCCCAACATGTCCTCATGCGTTCAGGCGAACACGTCCTGATTCTCGATGAGGAAGTCCTACAGTTGCCTCTTAAACTCTTTCGACAAGTTTGACCCTACCCGAGTCACCTTATCAGGTGTGTTGGAGTCAAGGATGATGTCCTTAAGCTCCTCTCCTGGTTCCGCCACCACATAGGTCCTTTCGTCTTAAACTTCCAGGTTGTCGATGGCCATGTTTTCTTTCAAGGTCAGCTTCCCTTTGAGTGATGCCATATAACACTCTTTGGATGCTACTTGATCCCCCTTAACTTCCCCGACTCCTCCCTCCTTGGAAAGTGCATTAAAAGATGACAAGTCGAGGTGACTGCCTTAAGTGGATTCAGCGTTGGCCTTTTGAGGATTGCGTTATATGCAGAAGGGCAATCAACCACCAAGAAGTCAACTACCCGGGTGACTTGTCATTCTCCTGCCCTAGCAATGACTGGCAAACCAGTAGTTCCTAATGGGAGCAACCTATCACCTGTGAATCCGACTAGGGGTGTTTGAACGGGCTTAAGCTTGTTTCACCAGATGCTCATTTGATCGAAGGTCGGGAGGTAGAGAATATCCGCCGAGCTCTCGTTATCAATGAAGATACAATGTGTGAAGTAGTTTAAAATGATTAATGTCACCACAGTGCATCATCGTGCGGCTGACTTACCCCTCGGGCGTCTTCTGCAAAGAAGGTGACGGGGGGATGCTCTACCTTGTAATGTTTTGTCGACCTTTCTGTCATCATCATTTATCAGTCTCTCTCTCTGTGAATCTGCCTCACGTACAATCTTCTTGCTAAGCTAAACTCTCCTCCCCTAGCAAACCCAACAGTTATTACTCTTATTTCTCCTATCGACCCTTCTAGCCTTCTTTCTTCCTCGAACATGAGGGTTTTGGTGGGTGTCCTTGTGTCTAGTTGGGTGCCGCCTAACGACAAATCTTTGCAACTCCCCTCATTAAATAAGGGCTTTTATTTGCTCATTTAAGTCAAAGCAATCATTGGTGTGGTGGCCATGATCCTGGTGAAAATGACAGTACTTGTTACGATTCCTCTTCTCTGGTGGGGTTCGGATCCTCTCATGCAACTTGATGCTTGGATCGTCCTTGATATGCAGGAACACCTACTCCACGGGTGCGTTGATGGGGGTATAGTTTTGAAACCTACTTGGGGGGATGTTGACTAGGGGTCTGACCCTATGGTTGTCAATGCTTTCTCTCACACGACTACCTCTATCCTCTTACAATGCTTGTTATTGATCCCTCTTTCTCTTATCAGACTGTGAACTAGGCCTGGCATCTCGTTCTCGTCTAGCACTAAGGGTATCATCAACATTCATGTGTTGTTACGCCTTCACCATGAGGTCGGTCATGTAGGACAAGGGATTCTTGGAGAGAGAAAAAAATGAACTTTGAGGGTAGCAACCCTGCCATGAGAGCGGTCACGATCATCTTCTCCTCGGCATAGTCCACTTGTAGCATCTCTCTATTGAACCGAGACATATAGTCCCGTAGGGACTCTTCCTTTATTCTGCTTGATGTTTAAAAAATAGGTAGCTGGCTTCCAGTGTCTTTGGTTGCCTATGAAGTAGCTAACAAACAGTTAGCTTAGCTTTGTGAAAGTCGGGATGCTGTCGGGTTTCAACCAGCTATACCACATTCTGGCGGAACCCTTGATCGTTGTAGGGAAGGCTCGACACATGAGTTCGTTGGGGGCCGCCTAAAGATTCATATTTGTCTTGTACGCCACCAGGTGGTCTAGGGGATCTTTGCCACCGTCAAACATCTCCATTTGAGATGGTTTAAACTTCTTAGAAAGTTGTCAAGCCACTACCTTCGGGGTGAAGGGATAGTCTATCCTCTGGATCAACTCATCAACGGTGGCCAGGGTTTTTCCTTTGAGTGCTTCCTTCATGGTTGCCATCTCCCTTCTCACATCCCCCATTCTCTACTCCCAAAGGTCTGGAGTGTGGATCATTTCTCCAAGTTGGCTCACCTCCCTAAATCAGGAGGCCATGGCGCTAACTGCCTCGTCTTCACATTGTTGGTCATGGCTTCCAATTGGGAGGATGTGGGGTCACGACCATCTTGCGTTGTGATCACCAGTCGCTCCTTTATAGCCTCGCAACTCTTGTATAATTTCTCAATTTTGTTCCATCAACAACTACACGCTTATCGTCAATCCTTGAATCTTCTGCTCGAGGACAACCACCCTTTAGGTTTCAAGGTGTGCTCTATCGGAAATTGAGGCTTCTTAACCGTAAATTCCTACACCCTCATCATGTTGAGCCACCATTAACCTGGTTTAACCATGCGGACCTTAGGTTTTCAAGGAAACCTTTTCCACAGATGGGGCTAACTGATAGCATATTTGTTTGGTAGGCTCCTTTACGCTAATTAGATGGTCCAACGGCCGTTCCAAGTCCCTGATGGAGTGGGCACTACACACAAAGTAAGAAAATGTTAGGAAGCTAGGCACTAACAGGGTGCCAGCCTCTAGCTCTCTAATGGTTAAGTCAGATAACATGGAGAATGTAGAAGTAGAGCTCTTTTAATTAGGGTTTCTAATATCTCATACTTGGAGAGTGAATTGCTACCCATATTTATAAGTTTAAGCAATGACGTACCAAATGAGACTCCGCATGTCACTTTCTCAAAATGTCAGGCCTACTACAAAGAATATTCTCTCTTCATAACAGTCTCTAGATTGTACTTATCTTTAAGCAGAGTAGTAGGGATCGTTATATTTTTGCGCATCGGGGATTCTTGGGTACCGGGCGCCTCGAGGTCTTGAATAGCCTTTGGGTGTCGGGTGATATGGGCAACAACCGAGACTATTTTCGGAATACTCGGGGAATTCAATATTGAGAGGTACTTTAGACTTTATGCCGATCATCTCGGCATTTTACGACCCTGGGGGTTCATAGAGGTTCCCTGGGTTAGTCTTCTCAAGAATCCTTCGAGTCGGTTCTCCTAAAGTCAAGACTCTATTGGTGCATTGGGACCGACAAGTAGGGAGTCTCAGTATTCTGCCCCCATCAAGTTTTGCACAAGGGAACAAATAAAGAAAAGCTATATGTTTAGTGAATACTAAATATAATAGTTTTAAAACTTGTTGGTAACCAGGAAAGCTCAGCTGAGTTATTCCATTTGCAAGAATTCCTAGTTGACTCACCCTAAAAAATCGGATGATGTCATCCATTTGGTTAGCTAGATGACTATGTTGAGTTAATCGAGATACTCGTACTAGTTTTCAAAACCCGGCTGAGCCACTCAGTTTTTTTCATTAAATACCCTTCTAAGAAAAACCCTAAAAAGATGAAAACAATCGTCTCCCCTTTCCATTCATGGCTGTTCATCACCCCCTTCCCATATCAGACTATTTATTTTTCCTTCCCTTCCATCTTCCATTAAATCTTTTTCTATTTATTCTTTTTGTTTATAGAAGGGAAGAAATACCGTTTTTTTTTTCTTCATGGTCACATTCTTTTCCATACTCCTCTGTTATTTTTATGTGTTATGTATTTTTCGCCTTTTTACCTATTTTCAAGAAAACAAAAGACTACTTCGAAGGAGTCAAACTTCTTGAGAAACTTTTTTTGATACATCACACCCCTAACTGTAACCGACTCTATAAATCCTAAACTTAAGTAACTACCTCATTACTTAGGAACTACCCTTATCTCCCTATCTACTAACCCATTTCTATGTACAATAAAATTAATACAAAATAAAACAACCACATCCCAAACTGACTCAAGCACGTAACATTCCCTCCCCCTTGAATCTTGTTCTAGTAGTCAAAAACTCAAAACTTATTTAACTTGATTTTCGTGTCATTTGAAAGTTGTTATCTTTTATAGTGACTCCAAGATCTTGCAAATTTAACGTGCATGCTTTGAAAAAATTATAACCAAAATAGTGACAGTGTATTGGAATACATGGGAATAATATTTTTATAAATTCCAATTAAGAAATTTCGGGATTTCATGATTTGTATTTAGATGTAGAAGAGATGGAATGATGTAATACATAAAAAATTATTTTATCAATAATTTTTCTTTGCTTTGGTAATCTCTCTCATGGTTCAATGGTGTCGAGATTAATCTAACACAGTTCTAATCCTCTGGTACTCCCCTTTCTCTATGGAAAAATTATAGAAGACTGAAGAACCATTATTTATGGGTTTGAATAATCTCTGTTACGAATGGGGAGATATGATGTCAATATCAATCAACGCATGACACGATAACATGTAAATGATCTTTGGTAAATACACAAAGGCCATGGAGAGTGTTATGGTAAATAAATAGTAACTATAAAGTACCTCATGTCATTCATTGGATAGGTACTGGTCTATTTTTAGATGATTTGAACTTAATTGACAATACATCACCCTATTACCAATCATTGTGTGATATAATACGTTAATACCTTAAAATTAAAGGGTGTCTTGATAAATACACGTGAATAATAAAAAAAAAAAGTGTTATAACAAAGAAGTGAATATTGTCTCTGGTTCCCCTTGTACGCTAACCTCCACTGGGGTCAGGGGACAGACACATCAGTGCTAAAAGTGATTTACCCCTTGACCCCAAGAGGAGGTTAGTGTACAAGGGGAGGAGGCAGACACAATCCTCTTCGATAACAAAGACATAGTAAACAAGTATATGTATATTTATCAAAAGTACACTTAATCAGGCATCGTGTCAATTGCTGGTAAGCTCTGCATAATATCCCCATATTCATATGGGAGATGATCCTGTATACGTGACATAGACAAGGCCCTAATCTTTAGTCTGAATGGAGAGATATCACGGTACAACTCACCATGTGATACGATGCGGCCTAAGGAAGCGTACTTTGATTAATACATATATACTTAGGGTTTGAGTCCAAAGTATCCTGAACAAAGAAGGGTGTGGTATCTGTCCATTTAGACTAGAGATGATGTGAATCGATGTATTTGTACACTATGTATTTAACCATAACACACACCTTTGATCCATGTGTCTTTACCAAGATACCCTTTATCGATGACTGTGTCATGTATTGATTGATAATGGCGTGGAATTTCTCTACTCAAACTCAAGATGATGCAAACCCCGTCTAGAGGGTTTTTTTTTTTGGATATTTAGAGGGTTCAACCATGGTAAGACAGCTGGTCTGGATTTCTAATATCATCCGGAAAATTCCCTCTTTATTCAGGTTCCGAAGCCCGTAAAAACAACGCTTGAACCACATTTTGCACTCTGATTCAAATCATTATAATTCAGAATCAGAGAACTGTTACTGTGATGAGAAGGACAAAATATGGGCCATCTTGTGTTTTGAGCAAGCATCATTCCTTGCCTACAAGACACAATTGACTACCACTTCCATTACTAGTGCCGATTTTAATATGCTGCTATCTGCTTGCTAGATATACAACAACAACAACAACAACAACAAACAGCCTTATCCCAACTATTTGGGGTCGGCTACATGAATCCTGTTATGCCATTCC
>JAOXJP010227652.1:0-11263 GCA_025762735.1 Platanus orientalis | reverse complement strand
AAAAGAGTGATTGCACATTCCTTGTTTAGAGAGAAGTGCAATTTATGGAATTATTTGTATTCCATGAGTGGCATAACCTTCCTTTTTTTATCCAAGAGAATCTAGGTTTGATTTTATTTAAATCTCTTTCATGTGGGTCCCATACTAGCTAAGTTTTTGGGTCAGCTAATGGGCTGAGACATGTGTGGGCTTGGTGGTTTTATGGGCTATTGTTTGAAACTCAGACCAGGCCCAATGGATTTGTTCCTTCAATTGGGCTGAATTTGTAAATTTGAAACCCATGTATGACTTTTGAGTTTTTGGTGTGTATTTGTGAAGGTGTAAGCCCTTATTCGTAACTTGTATAAAATTCAGGCGTCTACAGCAATATACACAATAATGATAAATTATTAAATTCTCATGACGATGAAGATTACTAGCATTATTATTGAGTCGGGACTTGGTTAATATATATTTTTCCCATTCTTTTTTCTTCCTCCACAAAATCCTTACCCTTTAAGTAGAAAATTAATAGTAACAAAAGAGATTTTTAAAACAAGTACTCTCTCTCTCTCTCTCTCTCTAACCAAAAAATGGAAAATGTGTCAATACCTTATTTTCTTTTACACTTAGTTTCGTTGAAACCAAACGCAGAACATGCAAACTTACCAAAAAGGGGGCAATACACAAGAAAACGTTGGGAATATAGTCATTGGGAGCAAATCTTTTTTGACCAACATTGTGTGACCAAACCCGCTTTCTCTGACATATGATGTGTCTAGGGTTAAAAGTGTCAAAAAAGGAGTTCAATTAAAGTAGGTGTCCTAAAAGAGGCTCCAAATTCAAAAACACATCACGTGTGAGTCTGTGGTACGTATCAGACATTGGTCATAGAAGATCATTTCCCATGTCTACTGTTCTCTCTTATAACACGTTCAGAAACTTGCAAACAAATGGTTCTGATCTATCTACTAGCAAAGAAATCCATTATTGAGCATATTCCTATGCTAGTTTTACTCACCTCATGAGATGTTGAAACTAAATTTTCATATGCAGCTTTGCTCACGCGGGTGGTCTCTCTCTCTCTTTCTCTGCTGTTGATCCCACCAGATGCTGTTGATCCCACCAGATTCTCTAAGTACGCATGAGCCAATGGGATATTTCTCCTCTGCATTGAACGTTGCCTCCTTGTAGTATTATTCAGACTTTTAAGGGGGCCCCTTTCCCTTTTGTATAAAGCCCTGCATGTGCACTGGATAACAAGTATGCTGACTGAAAATTTGGCTGGTTCACAAGAGTTTGTGGTAGGTTCGATTTTTAGTTTCTACATCTCTTAATACCAAGTATCTGTCTATTACGATAAGATAAAGCAATTTGGATGAAGACATGGGATGATAAGGTTATGTTATAAGTCCCATCTAAAAGAGACTGAATTTCAGAGTTAGACCAAAAGCCAAATCTGTGATAGCCACTTAAAGTTACGTTGAGGGGTGCTTCTTCTGTTAATGAGATGAGCTAATTTACGTATAAATTATGCATGAAGACTCGGTGCATAAACCATTTCAGCCTATTTAATTGCTGACCATTCCCATTAGTTTGAATAATTAAACAGTTGATGATTTAGTTCTAGGGGTCCATGGCCTGAAAATATCAAGAATCTCTTGATCCTCTCTCTCTCTCTCTCTCTCACACACACACACACACTCAAGGCTTTGTCTGTTTGCAAAGATTTTGACAGAAACTGAAAGAAAGTGTGAGAAAATAAAAATTTTCTTCATAGAAAGTTATGTTTTACAGTTGGAAAAAGATCTCCTACACCCAATTTTTCTGTTCTTCCATGTCCACACAGACAAATGTAAATGTAGGAGATCTTTTTTCAGTTGTGAAACATATATATATATATATATATATATATATATATATATAAATAATAGAAATTATAAAATCTAGCTCACATGAGATGATCCCACCACCCATTCTAACTTCGGTTATCTGCCATGCATCCATCTTAGGGACGTCATTGATATTCACAGTCCAAGAACCATGGGCCCTAAAATGAAGGAAAAAAGGACAAAGGACAAAGGACAAAGGACCAACATGGGTATTGGGGCCAGTTTGGCACTAAGCCATATTGCACCCAAACAAAGACAATACCTGATAAAACCGTTATCGTTTGATGGCGTGTATGGGCCTTATGGCCCTACTGACAGTGAAGCTCAGATTCAAGGGGATGTATGATGGAGGGTAGAAGTGGGTTCATGTATTAGAGAACAAACACCACATGGTCTCAATGCCTCATTATTTCAATGGCCATTTTTTGCTTTTATAATAATCACATCTTCATTTTCAAGTGATCTTTTTTGTGGCATAAAGGACTGGTTGTAATTAAAGGAACCAAAGTGACCAACCAACCATAGACACCTCCTCCATCTTTTAAAACCATCGTTTTGCTTTTAGAAGGATCCCAAGCGTACGACGTGATATTATCAGCTTTTAAGGCAACAGAGGGACAGGAAGTCCAACACTCCATGCTTTCTATTTTATTGTTTATAGCTTCGGCTACGACCAGACGAGAAGCTAAGAGTCAAATTATAGCACCCCCAAACTCTTATCTGTTCTTTCAATGTATGTTGGTATCAAGTGACATTCACTCAACTTTGAATTAGCTCTATTGTGACAGAATAGTACAGTGGAACGAAACATGGATCTGATTCAAATATGTTATGCACGAAAACAAAACGAGAAACAAAAATAACAAAGAATTATTATACAAGAAACAATATTTAATGTGGTTCGATAAATCTGTCTATATTTACGGGCAAAGATGATCAATAACTTCACTAATACGAAAAATAAAAAAGAGTACAAAACGCACAACGATGAGTTTTCAAATCCCAAAGGTAAAACTTTAAGGTCAAAACCCAAAGAAGAACTCCCAACACCAAATATGTTCTTGTCTCTTACCAAAGTCTCTCTTCCCATAACTGCAATCTTCTACAACCTTCAAAACGTCTCTTTATAGAGGCATATAAACTCTAGTTTCTAAAATAGAGTAAAACCCTCAAAATAACCCTACGTCAAGAAAAGACGTTTCTTGGTTGGTTTCGTATTAATTCAGAACAACGTTTAACAAATCTCCACCTTCGTTTGAATTTCACTAAACCAAAAACTAAACAAAGTTTCATGATTATCTTTTCTATTTAGAACAGTGTTTTTGAGTAGTCCAAACCATTTTTTCCATTAAACCTTGAACCTTGAAGCCGCCATCGTAAAATCCTCCTAAAAAATTCTTTAATTCGAGTTTTAACCTTCAACTTTGATACTAGTTTGTTGTGACAGAACAACACAGCGAAATGAAACACAGATTTGATTCAAATATATTATACATAAAAGCAAAACGAGAAAACAAAAACGACAAAAAACTATCACACAAGAAACAATATTTAACATGGTTTGGCAAATCTATCTACATCCATCGGAGAAGACAATCAATAACTTCACTAATATGGAGAATAAAGAAGAGTACAAAATACACAACAATAAGTTTCCATACTTCAAAGGTAAAACCCTAAAGCAAAAGTCCAAAGAATTCCCAACATCAAATACATTTTTGCCTCTACCTAACGTCTCTATTCCCACAGCCACAATCTTCTGTAGCCTCCAAAACCTATAAAACGTTTCTTTATAAAGGCTTTGAAACTTTGGTTTCTAAAATAAAGTAAAAACCTTAAAATAACTTTACGTCAAAAAAAAAAATTCTTGGATGGTTATGTACCAATTCAAAACACCGTTCAACAATCTTCGTTTGAAATGAAGAGAGGACCTGCTAGCACTAAAAAGCATCTGCCACAATGCCAAACAAGGGTAATAAATTAATTAGGGGTGTTTTAATAAACACAGGGGCGTGTATGATCTTTGCCATGATACCACCTTTTCGAGTGTCATGTCGAATGCTGATTTGAGACTGATGGAGCCTCTCTCGCCGTGGTTTTACAATGGCAATTTGTGAAGTGTTTTCTTGGACTAGCTCACTTGGGACTGACAAGACAGCTCGTTGCGAGGTGAGGAGGCCAACATCCATACCAGCTAGGGAATAGTTTGTGGGATGAGGTTTGAACGCGGGATCTCTCACATGGGAGTTGATGCCTCTGGCCCATGTAGCAAAGGGTCGTTGACACAAGTTGTGAATAGTGGAGCTCTTAGAAAGTGCCATGGCAGGCTAGGCTTTTTGAGAAAACACACTTTTGCATGAGGTCCTTCCTCGCCAACCTCCCCATACTAGGGTGGCTATGGCATCTTTATTCCTTATTGGAGACTAATTGTGTGTTTGGTAACCTTCCAAATAATGCATTCTCCTCTTTTTCTCATTGGAAGGTTACCAAACACATACTAAAGATCTAATCACTTCTCATGCAGTGCATGGTTGTGTTGCCTGTTTTGGTTTGATACTTTGGTTTGGTTCTCCTCGGATGGTTCAGTCCCGCCTTGTGTATTAGTATATAGGACCTAGTGGCCAGACCCCCTTCCTAAAAATAAGAGATCCTTCCTCTATGACATATCATGTTGGGATTAAGTTTTTAAGACGGGGAAAAGTAGTAGAGGGTGTGTTTTGATTAATACTCCTATTAGAGAGTTAACGTTTGAATTATCTTAGGAAACTTCTCATGACTCATGCCAGTGCCAATCAATGCATGACATAATGTCTGACACAGCCAAAAGGTGTCATGGTAAGGAGAGAGGATTGGGCTTGGATTATGTGAAAACGAATCTCGTGAGAACTGTGCAAACAGCATCAGAGGAGCTGATGCATCAGTACAGAAAAGTGATTTCTACTTTTAAGGGGGCACTTATCACTTTTCGGTGCTGATGTGTCCACACCCTGATGCCATTCGCACAGTTCTCATGAGATTTGTTTTCACCTAATTTTTTCCCAGGAAGATTACATCTGTTAAAAAACCCTTAACTCACTGCGTTTACCGTGAGACACATAGTATAATGGCAGTAAAAGATCCTGAGTGTTCGGTAAATACACATAGATCAAAACAAGTACCTATATATTTATCAAAGTACCCTTTGTCAGGCATCGTGTGTTATGCATATATACACCGGTGTGATATCTTTCCATTCAAAATTGGAGATGATTTGAATCCTCATATTATGTAAAATACCCTCAAAATGCCTCTTTCCAACCCATTGTTGGGCTTGAAGGTATACTCACTATTGACCATGTCTGTAGAGGATTTGGACTTCCAGATCTCTCCTGGTCATAAGAATTCTTGTGACTTCCTGCGGCTTTCTTGCGATCAGGAGAGGATCCTGAGTAGCCAACATGATTAATTTTTAAGAAGGAAATAATACCCTCACATGCTTTTTCTTGTCTCATGATTGCTATCACAGGAATAATTCTACATGCTGTATCATAGAGGATGCAGACTCTCAAGAAGTTGCGACCAGATTTGCTCAAGTGTGAATTGGAAAGAAGAATGTCAAGTACAATAAGCTTGTGTTACTTAAGAAAGGCTGAGGTACTTTAGTTAATATACATGGAAAGGGAAGAGTGTTTAGTAAATACACATGGAATAAATTAACCATGTATATTTACCAAAAAACTCTTCTGATGTGACTGTCCCTAGACAGGTCATGTGCTTATTGTATTGGACTCTTCTTTTTTTCACACTAGAATATGGTAAATGATCAGCACAACCCGCTACTGTATGAACAAAAAAACCACAAAAAGACACAAAATCCATTTTTTGTTCATGCAGTAGCGTGTTGTGCTTGAGCTGATAATTGATCCTAGAATGTACCTGGTTTCATTAGCTCAATCGCCAATAACATTAATTAATAGATAGCATATAAGGTTTGGAGTTGCAAGAGCCATAGAACGATTTGAAGCTCTTATAACCTATCACATGTCCCATGATGAGGGAGTTCACACACTGTTGGATAGGGATCACCTAAAAGATTAACAAGAGCAAAAATCAGCTTGAAATGATCCAATCTTTTTTTTTTTTTTTTTTTAAATAATAATAATAAAAAATAATCCATTGGAGTTACAAGAGTTCTAAAAAATAGTGTATTTATTGGTTAAAAATGATATGATCATATTTGGGATCAAGAAGGTCATCTTGGAAGGGGATGCCTCAAACATAATTCGAGCTGACAAGGAGAATGTGCCAGCTGCCTTGCTTGGCCAATCAGACCATATATAGGGGGGTGTCGACCCATGCAAAAAGTGCATAGGGTCTACCCCCTGTGAGGGGGCAAACAGTGCATCCTGGACAGAGGATCCTTACTCATTAAGCACAGGCAACCTCTTTTGAACGTTTTTGAGTCAATCTCAAGTGTTTCTGAATTGGATTGCAAATAAAGCACCTATCGTATTGTCAATTTCAAGAGCAAATCATGTGGAGGCATCCACTTGGCGGATGTAGGGGAGTCAGATGTAAATACTCGTTTTGCTTAATTCATATTTAGTGTCTTTATAAAAATAATTAATATTGTCTTTAAGCGTAGGCAATCTTTTAAGTGGCCATCATTAGAATTTTCATAGCAAGACGAATCATGGCAGGGCTCTCGTTTGATACGAGTTCTTTGCATTTTAGTGAACTATAAGTTCAAGGTTGGCGCTCTGAGGACTCTTCTTTTATTGGTTCGTTTTTCTTTATATCTTTCAATCAAGACAATTCCATTGAAACTCTATCATTTCGTAGAAGTGTACTGCGATTCTTGAAAAGAAAATTTAATTTGTTCCCTAGAGTGGACCTATTTTGCTTTTGATTATATCACTATAAAATATTATCATAAGAAATAATTAATTTAGGCTGTGTTTAATAGCCACCTGTAATGTAATCATTTCATTTGAGTTTCCCAAGGCGTTTGTAGGCGTGATGAAATGGTTTGTCATGAATTCATTCAAATTTGCACCGATTTTGCTTGATAATATAAGTCATTTTATTTTATAGAAAAAACAAAGATGAATTTATTTCTGATTTGTAATTTACATATCAGTATAAATTTAAATGAGTTCATTACAAACCATCACGTCATTGTTACAAAGACCTTGAGAAGCTCAAATGAAATGATTATATTACAAGTGGCTGCCAAACAGGCTATTATGAGGTTATTAATTATGGACAATGTATTTTTTTTAAATAGTTTTGTTAAAGATTAATACCTTATTAAATATTAATTATTCAAGTGTTTCTATTTGTTGGAAAGTGATTCAAAATGCTTACGTATTGATGAGCTGTCAGTTTTGGATACGGAGATTCATGCAAATACATGGACCCAATGGTGGGTTTCAAGTAGATTGTAGCCTAATAGTTGACAACTTGTGTAAGTACAAGCTATCTGAATCATTTGACATTTTAATATATATGCAATGATCAGTGATCTAAACCAATAATAACCACAACTTCTTGCATATGATCAATGATCTATTTTTCGTTTTGTGATTGTCAATAAAATTAGTAAAACTGTAATGTGCCTTTGGAATCATCAACTCTTTAACCCACACCAAACCATTGAGGTTCAACTTGTAAATGTACTAGCCCGGGTTAGGGTTGCTAGTTTTCAGCCCCCCCCCCCCCCCTTACACAAGTATTTAGATTAACATAATATAACATATTAGCTAAACATATTTACCAAAATAATCGCTTATGAACTACTAAATAAGTTCCTTCAAAAAAATAAAAAACCTATTAATGAAATTGATAATTGAATTGGTTTACATGAATTTAGACCACTATATACATTATTATTTGAATATAGTGCTAGAATTTTTAATTTTTTGGCCCAACCCAATTATGGGGCAGACAAGTAATCCCAAACTTGGCTTGCCCAACATTCCTAATAGTCAAATGCAGAACCAACTCAATCTGGTTAATAGTCAATCCTACTTAAGAGTGTTATTTTATATCTATGATATGTGATTCTGTAAACAACAAGTATTTATTTCATATAAATAAAAGACTTGAAAATAAAATGAATAACAATTTTGATTGGATGAATTAAAAAAATAATAACTGAAATTGATCAAGTCTAGTGTTTGACATTATGTCCTTAAGATAGATTTTGTCCCTTATAGTGGTACTTACAAACTTCTTGGATTTTTACCTCCCAAGATACAATGATCTACTATACATAGAAGAAGCACTACAATCTGTGTCTAGCAAATAAAACTTGTGTTGTGTTCTCTCTCTTTTACAAATACGATCATGCACGATAATACTTTAATTTTTTTATTGTTTTCGGACACCTGAAATGAAGGAAGAATGGTCTATTTATAGACTTTTCATGTCTATTTTGGAACAGACATAAGATACAACTTATGATTATTGAACAGATACGAAGACAAATGGATGCAATTGAATAACCATATTTATATCTGTTTGGAACATACAAGAAGGTAAAATGGATGATTTAAGTAGTCATGTGATTATTTGGTTCAAAACAACCATAAGAGTAAAGTGTAAAATGTGTTGCAAATAGACACCACCTTGGAGAGAAATAACATTTTTTTTTAATTATTTATCCAACTTGGCCCTACCCGATCAACCCAACCCAGTCTGGTTCAATGCGTGTGTTTGTTTGGTTGGACTTGACCCTTTTACAAAACTGTGGTATCTCTTGTAGCCTAAGTTTATGTTTAGGGCTATTGTATATAAGTCTTAAAACTTTTCTGGACTAACCAATGACAGATTATTCAAATTTTACACCCTTTTACTAGTATTCAATTGGTAACTTTTGGAGACAATTTTTCATTCACTCATTAACGGTTTTGAAGAACCATTAATCATATGACATTAATTTTCTCATTGAGAACATAAACCCATGTGGACCTGTCTCAAATGATTTGTGAATCCCACTTTTATTTTGCCTCAAAAATGGTTATACAGTTAGCTTTCAAATCTGATCAGAGTCAAACCAAAACCGTTTCAAACAAAGAGTACAACTTCGGCTTAATAAACAACCTTACTAGCTGAACAATTAACCTGCAACATGGCTCTATCGGATCAACTCAAGCCCCACCCATGGGGAAACTCAAAAATTAAATGGTATGCCCCGTACAATTAGACTAGGGTAGTTACTCCCTAGCCTAAAATGGGATTACCCTATCCTTCCATAGATCGATCTATAGCCCGACATCACAAATTTCAAAATGATCATCCAGTGCTATTTTTGCCATATACTTGAAATCATCACCAAATCAAGTTGAATGGTTAGTGGGCCATCTCTCATCTATAATACACCCGTCCTCTTCTCTTCACTGCATTGAGTTTGATTTTTTTTATTTTTAATTTTTTTGGGTGATTAAAAGAAATGAGTGAGATCTCTTGGACGTAATAAAAGGGCAGGGTACGTTATTTGAAGAATTTTGCCATATCGATCATGCCAGCGAGAGCGAACATGGTGGATTGTAAAAACTGCTTTCCATTTCAAACATGGCGTTATTTGAGGGCCCTTATTTGGTGGCAGGTGGCGAAAATATATGAGTGCCAGCTAGTTGGCCCTGGTTTAGTCACTTTCTCTCTCGCTTTCGCTCACTATCACTTCCTGCACTCTATCTCAGATTTTACGCGCTTCAATCTGTTCAGCATCTTGCAGAGAAAATGAAGGTGAGAGGGAACTCCATTATTTACTCTCTTAATTTTTAGCACTTCTTTTTATGCCTCAGCTTCATCTGTCTTTACCCATTCTCTAAGCTTCTTGTTTGCCACAGATCTTCAATTGGGTGCACCGGAAGTTTCACCAGAACGTGGACAGCTACGGGTTTTCTCTCAGAAAAGGTTCAAAATTCTCTCTACTTCTCGGATTCCGGTGACTTTCTTAAGCGAATGTTCTGCATTTTTTCTTATCTAGCAGCACGAAAAATTTAAGCAAATGGGTCACAAATTATAGAACAAGGGAATCCAATAACTAAAGATAAACCTATGTTTTTAGAATTTTTTGTGCGAGGCTCTTGTTTTGTTTCTGACAGATTTAACTGGGAAAAATGGAAGTTCCACAAGCACGTAGATTGCTATGTCATTTCTTATAAAAAGGTCTAAAATTCATTCAAATCTTCATGTCTTAGGAGAAATTCTATTTGTTACGTGTTTGCTTCACATTTTCTTATTTAGTTGGGAGAAAGGAAATATGGATTTCTCAAAGAAAGGCAAAAAGCCAGTTTGTGCTGCTTTTTTTTCTTGGTCAATTTTTTTTTTTCATTTTTGAAAAATGTTCTGCGATACCAACTTCACTGAAGTTCTCCGAATTACTATTCCTTTCTTTTCTTTTCCTTTTTATGGGTTCATGGTTCAACTGTTCAGAGTGCTTAACCAAATAAAGGAGCCCAATGAAGAAGAAGAAAAAAACAGAACCATGGAAGACTAGACGTCTAAAAATTTATTTTATTTTATGTTAGCCTTTTTTTGGGTAAAGTTATTTATATAGTTTTCAGTGACTTATTTGGGATAGAAAAAAATAAAAAAATAAAAAAAAAGGAGCCTGAATAATAATTGTAACCTGTAATTTATATTTACAGATGGGTTAGGCCAGAATGTCAAAAAAACCGAAACCGTTACGCACGAAGCCGATACAGACACTTTACTCGATCATGTCACCCTCGTAGACGTACCTGAGGGCTGGCAAGGAGGCCTTCTATCAATCGGGACGTTGGGTTTCCATCCCTCAAAACCTTTCAACGACCTAAACGACTTTTCAGGTCAAAAAACAGAAGAAGAAGAAGAAGAAGAATGTTCCGTAACAGAAGAAGAGAAAAACACAGCAGCAGCAGAAGAAGAAGAAGAAGAAGAAGAAGAAGAAGAAGGAGAACTGAGCCCTTTAGTTGTTAAAGCCTTCAAACGAGAATTCGAGAAGGTCTTGGGTTCGAATCCTCACTCCGACAACGAGGCCATAAGACCCGAACAGCCATCGATCGTCGAGGACACCCCTCTTATTCGGTTTCTAGAGTTGACACAACTCAAAACCGATTCCGACAACTCGGAGAGCGATAAGAAGAAGAAAGGAGAAAGAAGAACAACACTCGCGGATCTGTTCTCAGCTGAAACTGACGTCACCGAAAAGTTAGAGTCCGGCGACTTTCAGCAGGATTCCGTTAAGAAACTGGCGTGCCGTACAAAGCACGGCCTTTCATTCACTAAGAAATTCCTGCCTCGCAAAGGAGAGGATTCTCGTCCAATTACAAAACTTCACCGAGTAAAGTGCTTCTCCCTCTCTCTCTCTCTCTCTCTCTCTCTCTCTCTCTCTCTCTCTCTCACTCTCTATATGTTAAATTTAT
>JAOXJP010227651.1:0-25226 GCA_025762735.1 Platanus orientalis | reverse complement strand
GGCATCCTCTATGCAATAAAAAGACAGTTAAAGATGAATATTTGAAAAGAAAATACATGTGTGCTGAAGTGGGTGGTACCCAAAGTTCTCTCTTAACCCTTCACATGAGGTGAGCATTCTATTCTCTTTCTCTTTCTTCTTCTCTCTTATCTTCTTTCTTTTTCTCTCTTCTTCAATTTATCATCAATTACTAATTCTTTAATTAGTGTAGGAATCCTTTCCCTTTGGATCCTGCATCAAGTATGTTGTCTAGCCTACTCATTAATTATTTATCTCTTTTCATAGATCCAATCTCAGTTATTGAAAGATTAGAAAGAAAGTAGAGGGACACTTCCTAGTATAGGGATGGAAGGAGATTTTTCATCCTCTTCATACAAGCGCTTAGGGATTCACCCTCTTAAGGTTATAAATAGAGCTTTGTTGGGAAAATGGTTGTGGCGGTTTGGGGAAACGCGAATCAAGTTATGGAAAAGAATAACTGCAGCCAAGTAAGGGGTGAAGGATGCGGAGTGGAATAGTAATTTTTTGGAAGGCCCATATGAGAATAATCTTTGGAAAGGTATCCGATGTGGACATGGAAGACCACGTGGGACCCACATACCTCTTGGTGGGGTCCACACGAGAAGACACATGGAGGAACATCATTGGCACATTATTTGAAGTCAAAGTTGCTGATTAAAGTCTTATTTGAATTGGATTATGTTAATACTCCTATTTTCATTAGGAATCTTTAAGTTGTAATCCCGTCACTTATAGCCCAAATTTCTAAGATCAAAACTTGTTTTTTTTTGCTTGATTTTGGTGTCATTTAAAAGGTTATTCAATTACCTTTCCAATAAGACCAAGATTTTGAGAATCCGGTGTGATTTGAAGAAGTTATGACCAAAATACTAAGGGGATCTCAACAAGTGATGAAAATGAGTCTTAGAAGTCTTACTTTTTAATATTAGAAAAAAAAATTAGAATTGTTTCTTTTTATGATTTAGCAAATTTCATTCTTATTTTTTAGACAATTTTCTTTTTATGTTTTTAGCAGGTGAATTGTAAAGAAACTAAAGGGATGCTCTTTGTCCATTAAAAGAGCCTCCCTATTGTTTTGATTATGCTATAATGAATTAATAAAAAAGTTTTGTTGATTGTCTCCCACAAGTGATACATCTTCCTCTCTTTGCCTAGTTTGAAATTTAGGTAAGGATTACCTTGGATCATGGGTACAGATTACTCACAGATACTTTTCTATATTCTTCTTTTTCTTATTCTTCTTTTTCTGTTATTTTCTTTTTATTATAGATTATCTATTAAAGATCAAAATCCTTTTTCTCGCTACATTTGCTAAAAGTTAACAAATAGATTGTCTTCACAATCCCTAAAGAAAAATTGATAATCTTCGATAGATTGCAAGCAACCTAATTGTTTCAAGATTTTGTCTCTTCGACCTGCATCAATTTTGGTATCAGAGTCAGATTCCCATTTGATTCCATTCTAGTGGGGTTCTTGTGAAATTTTGGGAGATCATATTTAGCCAGATTATCAGTTGGCTCCAATCCAGTTGAGTCATTGGGATCATTGATGGGTCATTTTCAGTTCTTTTAGATGGTATAAATTATTTGCAAAGTCTTGAAAGGGCCTCAAATCCTGATATTTTGGATAATCTTTGATAGATTGCAAGCAACCTAATTGTTTCAAGATTTTTCTTTCTTCGTCCTGCATCAATTTTGGTATCAGAGTCAGGTTCCCATTTGATTCCATTCTAGTGGGGTTCTTGTGAAATTCTGGGAGATCATATTCAGTCAGATTATCAATTGGCTCCAATCTAGTTGAGTCCTTGGGATCATTGATGGGTCATTTTCAGTTCTTTTAGATGGTATAAATTATTTGCAAAGTCTTGAAAGAGCCTCAAATCCTGATATTTTGGAAAAGGGCCTAAACCCTAAAATTTCTTAAAAGTTCTTAACCTTAAGGTTTTGAGAAAAAAGATGTCTAAAATGTTTATTCTCCTAATGTTAGAAAGGATCCTAAAGCCCTAGAATTTTTGGAAACAGCCCTATAAGTTCTTTCTAAACTCTTTAGGGCCTATTCCATTAACCTAAAATTTTCTTGCAATCATTTCTTGTAATCATATCCTTATGGTCTTTTGCAAGGGGCCAATATTAAGTCAGGATTACAGCAATTGAGGTTCGGGAAAAGTAAATGGTTTTCAGTACGCTTTCCACTTCTCTCATAAAAAGAATGTTGAAATTACAATCAATGATCTATATGGAGAGAATTTCATTTCTCCTCAATTGGCTGAGAGACGTCCATGACATCTCGAAGCCGGGTCATTTTTTTGTTATGAAAATAATCGCTTTATTATCCAGTTTGATCGCGAAGAATACATAGATAGTGCTGAGTGTTATTTGTTTCAAAGCATTTAAAAGGGTCATCTAGTGGTTATAGCCTATAGGAAGGAAATGATTAGACAAGAGGAAGGCTACTTTTGACAAGACCACTAATACTCTGTGGATTGTGATTGCGAAGTTTATTATAGCTTCAAAGTAAATCTTGTTGATGTGGTGTCACCTATTCAAGAATTGCTAGATAAGAAAGAAGTAAAATTAGCCTTGTTTGAGCCTAAAGAGGAAGAAAAGGCCGAGAGTGCAATCTAAGAATTGGAAGAGGAGGCCAAATGTATGAAGGACCAGTCTAAAGCTGAGTATGGTAACTTTGTTACAGGAGTTGTTGAGCAAGAAAATATTGATGTTTCCAATGAAATAAATGAGGTAGTGGTGATATAAATACATGTGATGTTGTTGTCCCAATTCATGTTCAGCCAATAAGTGAAGACCAAGTTCCAGCCATGGTTCAAAATGTCATTACAGGTCGGTATATGTCGGCCGACATATGTCGGTATCGACCAAGCCCGACACGAAACACTCTTGTAATGTCAAAAATACAAGATATCGGATGAAATAAAGAAAAATGTCGATATTTCAACCAAAAACATTATTTTACCTAGCTTAAGGTGAAATCCACCGAAAGAGTAAATATAGGGTAAAAAAAACCTAGTCTGGCCAAGATTCCAAGGAGCAAATCGACAAGAATTTCAGCAATAAAATAGGAAGAAGAGAAAGAAAAGGAAGAAGAAGAACCTGGACTCAGGAGGTCTATTGATTGCTTGTTGCTCCAACTCGTCATCGCCATCACTATTGTTGCTGCTCACTACCTCGCCGACGTCGTTGTCTTCCATCGCATACAGTAAGTTCCTTACATCTCTCAATTCTCCCCCTTGGTTTTTCTGTGGTTCCGTTATCCTCTTCCTCTCTCGGTCCCTCTTCCTCACTCCTCACTCCTCACTCCTCTCTCTATCACTCATGATTTTGTTTCGGTAAAAATCAAACCTGACCTCGAGTTTATAAGGTCATTTATTTTATTTTACCAAAATAACCTCAATAACTCTCCTTATTAAGGTATTATTAAGGGCAATTTTGGTATGTTATTAAAAACATTTTTACATTTACAAAATCACCCTCCTTTAATCGACATTAATACACCAATACAAAGGGTATTTCGGGTACATACAACATAATACATGTTTTGTCCAGGACACCAGGGGATGTTAAATGGAATAAAATGCATATTTTATTCTCAAAAAATGCATTTTATTCTCAAAAAATGCGTCACTAACCCAATTTATTCCATATGATGTCTCCTAGTGTCCTGGACAGATCATCTACTTCCTCATAAATAGGTTTAGATATATATATATATATATATATATATATATATATATATTGGAAATTTGTTTAACTATGTACCGTACGTCTGTACCAACATTCTCTATGTAATTTAATGTTCTAAAATTGATTTCAAATGAGAAGTTAAACTTTAATATATGTATATTATATGAAATACAGTAAACTTAAGAATATGAAATTAAAATGATTTTCTTTCATTTTTCTTTAGGGGCAATAAGATCAAGAACTAGATGTTGGGTACCCCATCACATGACATTATTTCTATTTATTATGTATTAATTATTATGCGTATGAGTTTATATTGATATATTGCTTTAAATGTGTGTATTTATGCTTCTTTTATCATCTTCTAAAATATGAATGAATATTTTTAAATATTTCCAAAGTTTCCATGATTCTTACAATATATCTTTCCAACATTTTTGATATTTTACAACATATATCTTTTTTTGGCTCGACCGACATTTCCATCGACATCAACATTTTAAACTTTGGTTGTAGCACACCAGAGTGCACTCGTGGGTTCTGTCATCTTTCCAAGTATTGCTTTATACTTTTCTCTTAGTTTCTTATTCTCTTCTTTCTTTTCTTTTTCTTCTTCTTAAACCTCTACTAATAAAGTTTATGAAATTTCTTGATTTGGGTTATCAAATCTTATTCAAATATCATAAAATTTTAACTATAGTACCCTTAAACACGTTAGAAACTATCCTATTTTTTTTGGAATTTTACGAGACGTTAGAAGGGCATTTTGGAAATTTTTGGATTTTCTCTCCAAAATTACAAAAATACTCTTTATGACTCTTTCTACTTTTTTCTCCTAATTCATTCTAACTTCTTTTATTTGATTCTATTTACTAATTTCTTAATTTTGTGGGTATTTGTATTATCAAATTTCAAATGCTTGAACTATTTGCTTCCACAATTTTAATTTGTGCAATTATTGAGGCCTTGAGAATTATTCTACATCAATTTTTGGGTATCTTCCCCATTGTCTGTTTCCTCAACATGTCTCTTGGTCATAGCTAACACGTCGTTGCTTAATCCATGGTTTGCCAAACACAATCATATGGGCTTCCAATGGAATGATATTGCATGTAACACCATCTTTGTAAGGTTCATGCCCAAATTGAAAAATGAATCATTCTCATTGTTGCCAACAAAAACTTCAATCTTCCTAAATCGATATGATCTTTTCGATCATGCCTCTAGAAATCAAATTTTCCTCATGTTTGTCACTTATTAGAACCATAAACAACTTCCCCAATGGGAGTTCGAATTTGGTTCTAACCTCAACCATCTCCAAATGATTTCCTAGGACTACAACTAGGTAGAATTAGCTGCAAAGCCTAGCTCTGATACCAAATTTGATACAAGATAATCCCAAAAGCTTCAAGTACTTAACAAAGTAACAATGTGGAAGCAATATATCAATGCACACAACCAAGAATTGAACTTTAAAATCACAAATAGCCACAATATTTAGAAAATCAGAGAATGAAGATGTAGAGAAGGAATTTGGAGGGTTTAGACTTGAATAGGAGAAGAAAATTAGAAGAAAGGACCCAAAAGGGTAATTTTGTAATTTCTTGATAGAATTCCAAAATGAATAAAATACCCTTACAGACGCTTCAGAAAAATTTGAAAATTTTACAATAGGTTTTGACATCCTTTTCGGTTCAATGAACCAAATTTTATAAATTTTGGATCAAAATTGAATGAAATATTCAATTTCAAAGTTTGCTGTTTTGGGGATTCCAAGAATCAAATCAAGAAAGATTCTTGATTTTTTTTAATGGTTCTTGAAGGGAAACAGCCAAGGGGAAGAATGAGTAGGTCTATTTTTAGGTTTTAGAATCAAGCAAACAATCAAGATCAAATATTGGAAGAATCTTTATGTTTCTTGGCGATTCTTTAATTCAAGAATTAAATTTAATAAATTTGAATAAAAAAATCAGCAAGCAAGAGCAATAATCAAGAAAGATTAACAAGAATTAAGAAAGAAAGAAAGAGAAAAAACATGAAAAGAAGAAGAAATCGTGGGGAAGAGAAGGGAGAATAGATTAGAAGAGAGAGAAAACCAATTACTCATGGATAGAGAAGGGGATACCACATCCCAAGAAGAGAAAATCTTGGGATACCACACACAAACAAATCACAGTTCCAAATCACTTGAATTTATTATTCAAAACTGATAACAACCTAATGACCTGTTCTATATATAAACTTGACTAGTAAGACTCCGTAATTCATTAGGACTCCTATTCTAAACTAACTTCTTAAACAAAAGATTTATTAAAAGACAAGACTCTTATTTTTAAAGACTCCTAAATGAACTCCCTAATTAAAATTCCTAATTGCATCTAAATCTGTGGCATTTAATGCTTTCTTATATAAAATCTAAGTTAAGTCACATTTCCTTTCTAAGGCCTTTGGGCTTAGTTACATCAGAAGAATGGATAAAATAAATTCAGAAACAACCTGAAAATAAAATAAAACCCAAAAGTAGTAACCTAAAAATTTCTGGAAACAACCCTAAGAATTCCTAAACTACTGGACACGTCTTGGGGACTATCCGTGGTCCTCAAGCTTCTTCTTGATTTCATATGCTCTCGCATCACAATCCCTTTGTAGAAATATCAACCACCTGATCTATAGTCTGAACAAATGACATGCGGATATGGCTTACCTTCAAATGGTCCTTGTTGAAGAGCTGGTTTATTTCCACATGCTTTATCCTATCATGTCATACAGGGTCATGAACAATATTGATCGCATCTTTCTCGTCACAGTAAAGACTCCTAGGTTTTGGAAGATGAAGCCTAAGCTCAAAAATCAACATCCTTAACCATAGTAACTCATAAACATAATGTGCCATAGATCGAAATTCAGCTGCCGCACTTGATCTAGTAACTACTGATTGGTTCTGGCTTCGCCATGTAACCAAATTACCCTTAACAAAAGTGTAATAGCTTGAAGTTGATCGTCTGTCTACTATTGAGCTTGCCCAATCAACATTTGTATATGCCACAACTTTATGATTTCCATGTTTCTAATATAAGAGACATTTCCTAGGACAACCTTTTAAATATCTCGACACTCTATAAGCAACCTTTATATGACCTTGAGTAGGTGCATGCATAAACTGACTAATTACACCCACTACGTACATGATATCTGGTCTGGTCAAGGACAAATAAATGAGGCATCGAACCAGGACCTCCCTGCATCAATCAGTCTCACTTTTATCTTCTTTTAATTTATGATGTGCTTCAATTGGAGTTGGACATGGCTTGCACCAAGTCATTCTAGCTTTTAATTAATCTAGGGCATATTTCCTTTGGGATAGAAAGATCCCCTTTCTTGATTTGGCAACGTCAGTCCCAAGGAAGTATTTCAGAGAACCCAGATCCTTGATCTCAAACTCTTGATAGTCTGATGATCTCGCTATTATCAAAGCTGATACTTTTGGTCCTTGGTGACTCACAAACAATGTATGATCTGCCTGACACTGCTTGTAATCAACCTTCACCATTAATTCCCAGAATCTCTCAAATCAAGCTCTAGGCAACTGTTTTAACCCATACAATGCTTTCCTTAGTTTGCACACTCTTCCCTTATGATTTGAAACTGGAATTCAGGTGGTGGTATCATATAGACTTTTTCCTCCAAATCTCCATGAAAAAAATGCATTCTTAACATTGAACTGTCTAAGTGGCAACTCATAATTAGCTACTAAGGATATCAGAACTCGTATTGAGTTCATTTTTGCTATTGGAATAAAAGTTTTTTGATAGTCTATTCCAAATGTTTGTGTGTACCCTTTAGCAAACATCTTTGCTTTATATTTCTCAATAGAAGCACTGGCTTTATGTTTAACTTCAAATCTCTATATACATCCAATAGGTTTCTTCCCTCTAGTAGTTCTAATGTTTGATTCTTTTTATCTCTTCCTCTATTGTAGCTTGTTAATTTGACTGTGATAATGCCTCTTGCACACTGTGAGGTACATACACTGATGCTAAAGAAGAAGAGAAACTATGAAGTGAAGAAGACAAATAATGATACAAAACAAAGTTGGACCTGGGATGTTGAGTGCAATATCTAACAACTTTTCTAAGTGCAATTGAAACATCTAACTCAATATGTTGGGAGGGAGAAATACTACCTTGTTCATTACTTGGATTCAAAGAAGGCTTTTGGATGGGGGGTCTTAAGAAGTTGACCCTTCATTTTGAAATTTTTTTTTTGTACACCTTCAATTTTGGCTGCCGCTCCCCCTTTGTACTTGCTTCATCAAAGTAATATGAAGAAATAGGAACTGGAAGAGGAATCACATCAAACGAATTTTCACAACAATAACTCTTCCCCTGAAGAAAAATTTCCATGGAAGAGAAAAAAAGTATGGATTAAAAAAAAGTTTACATCACAGGAACAAATCTCTTCCTGGAAGGGGGGTGATAACACTTGTATCCCTTCTGATTCGCAACATACCCTAAAAACACACATTTAAGTGCTTTTAGGATCAAGCTTAGTGTGATCAGATTTGGGAATATTGACAAAACAAATGCAACCAAATGTCCTAAGAAACAAGGGAAACAATGAAGAGGAATGAGAAAGGACCTTAAGAGGGGTTTGATATGAAAGAACATGAGTTGGGAATCTATTCATGAGATATGTTGTTGTTTGGACATAATTAGAGCAAAAAGTTTTTGGTACATGCATGGTGAACATGGTAGCACATGCTATTTCAAGTAAGGTCCTATTCTTTCTTTCAGCCACTCCATTTTGTTCGGGAGTGCCAAGACATGTTTGATGAACAATACCACTCGTCGAGATAAGAAAACATATTCCCTGAGATATATTTTCCCCTATTATTAGATCTAAGTATACAAATCTTTGCATTAAATTGAGTCCTAATCATAGTCTAAAAAGATTTAAAAGGAGTATAAACATTACTCTCATGTTTTAACAAATATATCCATGTAGTTTGAGAGAAATCATCAACAAATGTAACAAAAATCTAAATCCAGATAAAGATACAGTAAGGGAAGGACCCCAAACATCAGAGTGAAAAGAGAAAAAAGAGAATCACTTTTTTTTTTATTACTTATTAGGTAAACAATATGACAATGTTTGGATAACTGACATGGTTTACAATTAAAACCAAAACTAAAAAAACAATGAGGAAACATTTGATACAACAATGAAAAAGAGGGATGGCCTAATTGGTGATGCCATTACAACAACTCATCTGAAGAGATAGAGTTCCCCTTTATTATTGAAGACGCAATTGGTGTATTAGAGTCTAATAGACAAAGTCCATCCTTCTTATGCCCCAAGCCAATTATCTTCTTCATCTCTAAGTCCTGAAATAAAATATGGGAGGGAAAAAAAGTGACTCAGATGTTTGGTCAAATGACTGATGGACAAAAGGTTCAAAGTAAAATTAGAGACATGCAATACAGATGACAAAGAACTTATATGTGGCATGAATGTCACCATGATCAACCATTGAAGAATAAGAACCGTCTGCAATATGCACTTTATCCCTACCGGAACAAACTTGATAGGAATGAAAAAGAGTGGATATACTAGTAATATGGTGTGATGCTCTTGAATCAATAATCCAAGAGGCTTGAAACAGAAGCAGAGAGAGTTGACCTAGATGTACCTGTGTGTGCAAAGGACGAGGTGAGAGCTACAAAAAGAGTATTAAGTTGAACAGAAAAATGACTCCGTAACCTCTGACTAGAACAATCCACCTGTTGGAATTATGTGTTCTGACAAAGCCATTCACATAAAATACAAGTGCATTTGTTTGCTTGTTGAATTATTAAAAACCTTTTATTCCGTCATTAAATGTACTTATTTCTTTATATGTGTAATTGTTTGATCTCATGAGATGAGAGAGGTAGTTTTCAAATAACATAGTAGGATATTAGACATATAGGTATGTGGTGAGATATGATATTCTAATTCTTGTGGACCTGAAACTTTACAATTATACGTGATGTTGGGCACATTGCTAATAAGGTTATTGCATGCAGTGTTACCATATGATGGAATGATGTAATCTCAATCATTGGGGTGAGACTCTAAGATTACATGTGGGTGCATCATACAAATGCACTAAAGGGATCTATTTTGAACACACTTAGTAAAATGCCATTGTCAGATAAATGTAGTTCAATTTTTACAAACTAGTCCTTAAACCTGAGGGATTTGTATTCTCAAAGTCGCTATGTTTGTTGTTTTGAGCTACCAACATACCAAATGAGTGGCTATATCATAGGTGGTTTGGATGGCCTACATGATACTTGAGAGGATGTAGATGCCCAACAAGGAATCCATTTCCTTTAATGGGAGAAATATTTAATTTAGGGCATGAGTGATTTGATTGGACATACAAATCTGGATCTAGTGGTATTTAATAAAGTGTTTGTTAAAATGTTATCAAAATTACATTATTATGATAAATATTTATTTTGAAAAAGTTTTGTAAAATAAATGTTTTTGGTTATCCAATCAGATCTTAAGTTCTTAAAGATAATGTTCTAATAATCAAAGGGATGGGATAGTGATTGTTTTTCTTATCCTAAGGGTTATAAAGGAATATTGTGTAGTGGAAGGACGTATTTATGAAATATCTATTAGGAAGGGTCTCGTTGATATTTTCTCATCCTAAAGGGTTAGTTTGCATATGTTGCAGTACATGATTGCAATTAATGGTTTGCAAGTTATAATTAGTAAAAGTCTATATTTTCATGATTAGTTGTTTAAAATTAAAGATTTAAAGCAATCTAAACTTTAACCACTACCATCACTGGAACAAGCAGATGCTGTAGGTAAGATATCTGAGGATGTAAAAGCTATTGTATGGGCATTGAGACAGCCTCTAGAATGACCACCATCTCGGCCTCCTCTAAAACCACCACATGAAACAATGCAAGATGGCTCTTGAGGAAGACGATCATGAAGATCTCAACAATTTTCCTTAGTGTAGCGAGTGCCACCACAATGCTCACAAATGGGTTTATTCCGATTATTAAAGGTGCTACCAAAGCAGTCACCATGTCCACGAGAACCATTCCATCATGGCCATCTTGTTGAGAGGAAGATGCAAGTTCTAATTTTTCAACCACAGGAGTTACATTCATTATACACTGTCTTCTTTATTCACGATGAACATGATAATACACCTTATTTAATGGTGGTAGAGGATCATGACCAAGAAGATTGACCCGAACATGTTCATATTCAGAGTTTAGGTTAACTAGAAACTCAAATGTATGGATTTCTTTAACATGTTTCTTATGAGCAGTAACATCCTTTATGCATGATGAACGATAAATATTATAATGATCCAACTCCTCCCACATTTTTCGAAGATATGAGTAATAAATAGACAGAGGTTTATCACCCTACTTGAACTTAGAAATTTTCTGCCTTAGGTGATAAACCTTTGCCATGTGCCCAACTTTAGAATAAGTTTGTGACAAAACATTCCATATTTTGTTTGCTATGTCAAGAAACAAATAATGCCCACTAATCTCAGGGTTCATAGAGTTCAATTACCAGCCCATTATTAATGCATTTTCTGTTTTTTTACTTGCAATATTTGGGGTCCCCTGGGGCTAGAATATCAATTTCACCAGTCAAATAGTCTTCCTTATCCTTCCCTTGAATGAAAATAAGAACATATTTGGACCATCCCTAATAATTATTGCCATCAAATTTCATTGTCGTGATTTGAGACTGAGACAAGTTAGAGGCACTAGTAACCACATTGCTATCTGTCATCATCCCTGATCCACTGTAGGTATCACTTTCCTCATCAAACAAATCTTCGTAGCACCATATGCAGCATCCCACAATATAAAAACAAGACAATGTCCATAGCACTCCTAACACCAACAACACTTCACACAAACAATTTTGAGCAATGAAGGGGGTTAATCCAGCCTGCACATCACACTCACATGCACGAAATCATAGAAGACCAACACAATTAAGACCTAGTGACTACGTCTAGAAGTAAATACACATATAGCAACACCCCAAATCCACACATCTTATAAAAAAGAGAGGAAGAATCACAACCCAAATTAGGCGTATTGATACGAGCATGCATGAGAGCAAAAGCACAAAAAAAAAAAAAATCAACAGAAAGAAGACTGTGGGGGGGGGGCAATTATGCTTCATGAGAATTGATCTTGTACTCTCAAATCAGTCCCAAATCGTACACGATCACTACCTACTGAATCATCACAAAAAACCAATCCATCCATTTGCAGCAAACCTCCTTAAACACTTCCTACCTGATTGGATTGATAAGATCTTCAAAAATTGGGGTTTTCGATTTTCTTTACAAATCTGTTTGAAAAGCAAGTTTGGAGTGATAAAAAAATTCTGGAAAATTAATCACAAATACCGATAATCATAACGAACCAAACCTTAGGTTCCTTGACCTCTGACACACGTAAGGACTTGTTGACTTCAGCCGCACGGATGCTGATGTCAGCCATTGTTTTCGAACCTTGTCGTAATGTCTTCAACACTAATCAATTCCCTTGGCTCTAATACCAATTGAATTCTTAAGATTATGGTTTAATGGAAGAAGAAGAAAAGGGAATAGAAGAGAAGAGAGAAGAAGAAGAAGAAAAGAGAGAATCGGATGGAGGGGAAATCGTGTGTAGATAGTATCTTTACACAATAAATCTTATTTATATGAAAGAGATCAGGTCTATACGATATGGTAGAGTATAGCCTATGTACATAGCTATTATACACTCAATACAGGTATAATACTGATACACTAACAATGTTCACATACTTTCTCTTTGTAATATTTTACACAATGGGATTTCTCATCCCCTCTTTGTGCAGCTTTATAATATATCAATGTTCTATTGTTATCCATCAAAAAGAAAAAAGAAAAAAAAGAAAAAAGAGAAACATTTTTTCTTGTAAGGATATCTGATACATTCTAACAATTAGGTTTATTATTATGAGGATGAATCTGCATCAACAAGAACATGTGCTGTTTGTGTCGTAGGTGGTGAAAGGTCAGTTTTGTATCATGCTTCCTCCACAGTTTTGTTGTACAATCAAGCATTATTTTAAGGGAATACCAATTGGTTGTCTAGTTGCATACATGTATGAGTTATTTTTCAAGTTTCCCTTCGCAGTTGCTTCCTTGCTTGCTTTTATTCTCAACGACACTCTAATTAGATTGCATATATGCTCTTGCTTGTAAGTCATTACCTTTGAAAATATCTTAACAATATTACATTTTTTTTTTAAATGATGAAGGAAATTGTATTCAAGAAAAAAGAAACAAACAGATTCTCCAAGCCGTTGAATTTGGTAGAAACAAAGCAAAAACGAACAAAATTATAGACTCTCCAAACAAAATATTACTCTATCTCAAACTAACCAGAGACGGAACCCCAATCAAATAGAATTTTATAAACATCAGAATATAGATCTTCCTGGTACAAGAATCTATCCTCAAAGAATCTTTTGTTCTTCTCCTTTCATATACCCCAACAGATAGCGCTAGGAAGAAATTGCCAAATAGCCTTAGAGACACCTTTCTAAATCCCTTATCTGTTACTTGGAGATTAGAGCTTTGAAACTATTCAGGGACATCCGTGATATATTGAGGTAAGAGAGAAAAAAATCCCACACTTTACACACCATCAAGTAGTAAACAAAAAGTTGGTCCACCAACTCGTTGTTCTTCATACACAACACACATCTATTTTTCAAATTCCAACCTCTACTCTTTAGATGATTTAAAGAAATAATTTTATCTAGATAAGCATTCCAAAGAAAGACGCTTTCCTTTGATGGGATCCCTGGAACCCAAATGCCCTTGTGAGGAAAGGGAAGGCCTACACCCAAGTATCTCTCTCATTAGGATTAGGCCTAATCTCTTCTAGATGACTCAACAACCTCAACATCTCTTCCATTTCCCAGTTGTTCATGTTTCTCCTTGGTCTTAAAGCCCAAACTCCTCTTAACAATATTGCATTTGTTGTCCATTAAAGTACTAGCGTTAAAATAATTTCATATAGGCTCCGTTTGTTTCCTTGTAAAACATTGTTAGGAGGTAAAATAAACCGAAAGTAAAAAATTTTCTTTGCAACATTTTACTTCCAATTTATTTTCTAACGTTTGTTTGCCCATTTAAAGTAAAGTTGTAAAATATCAGACACAAGTCATTGGTTTTTTAACAAGCCAAAAAATAGTGACTCGATGAACACTAAGTTCTTAGATTGATAAGATGTTTTCTGTTCTTTCACAATACCAAGAAGAGAAGATTTGACCCAACGAGTAGATCAAAACAGCCATGAGATAGATGATGGGCTCTGGGTCCAATATTTTCCTATAAAATTATGATCCTTGGCATTAACATCTTCATCATTTCATCATGCTCTTACACATTTTTACCTCCTAACCCTGATTTTTCTGAACCAGACTTACCAAGTACTTCATCGAGAAGCATAACAAGAGTTTGAATCTCTTGTTTTGGAGGTTAATCCATTCTTCATTGCAGTCATATTTGACATGCTGCAACTTCCTTTCTGGGTCATAATTAATAACAAGGCCAAAATACCAACTCTGGTCTAAAGGCCAAAATATTTTGATCCTTTGGTTTAGAACCCAATATGCATCCAAGTCTCTAGAGAATATTTCATTGACTCCTCCTCACAAGACCCTTTCCCTTGTGTTTGTTCAATCTGCCTACAGCATCATTAGAGATAAATTCTGATCCAGCCGTATGAATATTCCCTGAAGTTACAAAATCCCAATGAAATGAGGGAATAAGCAAGAGCATTAATCAACAACTCAACCTCTCCACTTATCACTGCCTCTTCCTCTTCAACACCCTACCTTCGGCCCCTCTCATACAAACAAAAACCCTAGATTTCTCAACATATGAATTTGAAGATCCAAAGATCTAGATTTCCATCGACAAATCCTTGGTCCAAAGCGAAAAACCAAAACCCCCAATTATCATCTTCCATCATACATCAATGGAACCCACTGGCCATTGGTGCTGCGTGGAAGAGGTACTAGCATTAGAAGCGTCTCAAGCGTCGGGCGAAAGCAACTTACACTTGATTTTGAGGTAAATGCTTTACATTTCTTGAACGTAAAATGCTGGGCCCCACTAAATCATTTTACCTTCCAGAATTTGTTCTCTCTCCAAACAAACGCTAATTTGTCATGGAATTATTTGTTTTACGGGCATTTTACATTCAACCAAACGGAGCCATAAGTACGGAATTTTAGAACGTCTAACTAGATAATGAACTTAACCTAGAAAAAACTAAATTATGATAAATAGTCCTAGCTAGCCTTGCTCAACCAGAAGGTGCCACTCCGGTACTTAAGGAGGAGAAGTGCTTTCGGGACTAGGATGTAAATTAGGCTTTCTTTGTTAAATCCTTTCCCGATGCTCTTGTTGAAAGAGGACATGGCCAATTTATTGGTTCTGGCTAACTTATTTTTTGCTTGCCATTCCTCAACAATGTAGCCTTTTTTACGTGGATGAAAGAGGAGATGGCCATTTACCAGCCAACGTATATGGTGCTTGCCATTCTTCACCAAGTTGGCTTTTTGTTTTTTGGACATAAGTTTTGGATTAAAATATTTACCATGGACTAGCTTATGTCCAGAAAAATATTTCATGACCAATGTGTTTCATGTGCTTGTCCAATGTTGAATTTGATGCAACATCACTTGCTTGGATGGACAAGAGGTATCCACTTTGGAAGCCCAAACCCAAAGAGAGGCCTAATAATGGAGCTAGACGTCCAAGAGTATTTTTTGGTTTCTGGTGGTTATGATATAATTGTAATAAGGTCAATTTTGTTATAGGGGTGTTTTGTAATAAGGCTCAATTACCAAGGGTTGCTTAGAATTTTTTTTGCTTTTTTATCTTTTAGTTGGGTTAAGCGGGCCCTTTGTTGTGCTATTTGACAGTCTCAAGAGATCCCAAGTTTTAGGTAGTTTAAATATTAGAAGTCCCTTGTACAATATATATATATATAAGTCCCTAAATATGAGTCAAGTTTCTATTTATGGAAATTTCAATTGTTTAGAGGTTTTAGGTCTTTAAAGGGTAAAAGGGATTTCTTGGAGCGTTCTCAACACATCGCCAAATGGACTTAACCCATGGGTTAAGTAATTTTGATGCTTAACCATGGGTTAGCAAGATATAACCCGGGTTAACTATAGAGGAAATGATGACGACGGGGCTGCTTGCTAGCTGAAATAACGATGACGACGATGGGGCTGCTTGCTGGCTGAAATAACGACGACGATGACGATTGTGGGGCAGCTTACCGGCTTAAATGACAATGACAACGGGGCTACTTGCCTGTTGAAACGTAGACAACGATGATGGGGCTACTTGCTGGCGGAAAGGACAGCGATGGAAGAAGGGTTTTTGTTCGGGTCATCGACAACAACGAGAAGAACCTTGAGGTTCGGGTTTTAGTTTTCCAAATTGTTTAAATCCTTGTTATTTTCTTTCCTTGAGGTTACGGTTTTTGTTTTCCAAATTGTTAGAATCCCTCTTATTTTCTTCGTAGAGTCGATTGAACACTAGCCGCAAGTCTTCCTTGCAAGAACAACGATGTCCAAAATTGCTTTCAAGATCTCTCTTTTTGGTCGTGCGAGTGTCTGGTATTTCTTATATTTCCTTCATGTTCATTTTTTTTTTCAGCTTCATTTCATTCATGATGTTTTTTATACTTTTTTTGATTTTTTGGGGTTATCGGAGTGGTGGTGTTGATTGAATTTTGCTTATTTTTGTTTCCTTTATCTTTATAATATTAATTCACATACTTTTTTTTTTTTTTTTTTGATGGGTAACGATAATTTATTGCAAAAAAATCAAAGGCATACAATAAGATGCAAGCCAAAACACCAAAAAACCTTATACAAAGGACCCCAGACAAAGGAAAATACCAGCCAGTACATAACAACTACTCCTAATCCGGAAAGGAGGATCCTTTAAAAACAGTAATTTGCTCTCTTCCCCACTTTGTAAGCCTGTCCGCCTCCCCATTTTGGGTTCTAGGGATGTGACTAAGGACAACACCCATCTCCCTCATGAGATCTCGAATCTCATAGATATAATGCATTAAAACCCACATACCTTCAGAGAGCCCAAAGGCCCTTCTAATCACTACTTTGGAATCCCCTTCCACCATACAATTACATTTGTCAAGAGATTTAATCTCCCTCAATCCAAGTAATAAACTGAAAAATTACACTCTTGTCGAATCCCCATTGTCCAATGGGCTAGCAATTACCCAACAAACCTTTCCTTCATCATCCCTCACTATGCCTCCATAGCCCAAAGAGCCCGGATTACCAACTTCTGATCCATCAAAATTCCACTTGGAATTACCACGATGGGGTGAGGACCACACTATATCATTTTTCAATTTAGGGGATATTGAAAATGATATACAGGCCATCCAATCTTTAACAAAATCGTTCAGAGTTATATTCTTAAACTCCACTGATACAAGTAACCACGATCACACCTCTTGAATGATAGCATCCTTTACCTCCGAAGCCTCTTTTTTTGTACCATCAGATATTCGATGATTTCTCTCTTTCCATATGCTCCACATGATGCCTTGATTAATGGGTAATGAAGAACTAGATTCAAACGTGATTTTTTTTTAAAGAAAATGTTATCCGATTCAACTGGTAGAACCGGTCATTTTTCCTGACAATTACATATCCATGTGGCCTTGGACCTGTGTGGTAAAATTATCCAAAAGTAGTATAAACCCAAGAAGATATTACTATTGTTGTATAGGAGATAATGTAAGTATAGTTAGTGTTATTCAAGATTTATTGGTGTTATATTTTGTATCATTAGACTTTAATACATCCCTTTATCTTGTTTGTATATGGAATGTAGGAACGCACGATGTGTCATTTTTCAAATGGTGTGACCAATTGAAGGAGGATAGCCTGACTTGTCTAAGATTGGTTGGCAATGCTACAATGCCTCGAGGAAAAAAGAAAAGATCGAGGAAAAAATAGCAAGGGTCAAGGCAAAAGAAGAAAAATTCAAAGAAAAAGTAGAAAAACTTAAAAGTAAAGGAGCAAAAATGATGCCAACATAACTATATGTTGACAATTAATAATGTTTTTGATAGTTGTAGAATTACGTTAGTGTTACGAACTTAGTAGTAGTACTTTGAAACATGGTAGTGTTATGAACATGGTAAAAATTTGTGTGTGTAGTCTTGGAAAGGGGGAAAATTTCAAGGGTTAAAAGTCTTAGGTTACAAAGCCAATTCAAAATTATCATGTATTTGGTTTAAGCCAATTCAAAATTATCATGTATTTGGTTTGTCAAACTCATAAATTGTTTGTGATAAGACAACAAATAGGAAGGGTAGAAATTAAAGGATTATTGAGTTTCGAGTTAGTTGGAGACAAAGATTAAATTGTTACATAACTATATTAAGTCCATTGTTTTGTTTCCTTTTATTCATTGGAAAAATAAATTTTTGTGTCAACTATCTATCTAAACCTTTGCAGTAGCTAATATAGTTATTATGTAGTTTTTGGCAATGGTGTAAACGTTTGCAAGAAACAATCATGGGATGTACAATAGAAAACTTATTATGGTGATTGATTTCATGGAATTCATAGGTTCTAATAAGAGGATGTATATCACCTACAATGCTTCCAAACTAACTATTCGATTGTCTCCACTTTAGGGATCAACCAAGAAGTATCGTCCAAATTATTACATTCTTTTGAACTGACTATTATGTTGCAATTAGGTAATATTTTGGACTAGTATAGTTTTTTTTTTTTCTCAAAATGGATTTTGGAGAGAAAGGTGTTACAGAGCATTGATGCAATCTAGTTGCATAAAAAAAAAACAAAAACAAAAACAAAGTGAATGTATGAAGTAAGGAAGATGTGGGAAGTCACAATAATAGACTTGGCTAGGAGCAGGGAAAAAATCCCTAGTTCTTCATGAGCATGGAAGGTAAAATTGGCACAAATGAATTGTTCATTAATAGTTGCTTGAAATACAAATCTCTCTCAATTCTTGTATGGATGACTTGATTCAACTGATGAGTAAAAATGTTTAATATTGAGTCTATACATTTGCGAACTCAATTTGATTAGTTCTCAACAGCAGTATCACATTTTATGTTAGATATCTTTAAGCATTGCTTTCGTTAGGGACTAATGGGCCAAATCTAAGATTTCCTAACTGTCTGATCCGTTGATCACTGTCAGTTTGTATAAAATGGCTCAATAATATTTCTCTCAAAATGTGAGGACTTCTACATATGCTTAATCTCCTATCAGCTTGCATTATCAGTGGTGTTGTTTGAATGAGGAGTCCCTCTTGTTGCAAATTTAGCTTCATATTTGAACTCCCCACCTCCAACTTTAAATATCTCAGGTGAATCAGGAATGGAAGAAATATAGATTTTAGTTCCACATTTTGAACCCCCAACTTGAACCTTTGGATCACGGGGGTTGACTTGTGTTCCCGACAATGTACCAATTTGATAGTTGTCCTATAAAGAATATAATAGTATTACCTGTCAACACAATAATCAATTTCATTAAACTTTTAAATTGTAATTGCTATCAACCATCTAATTAGTTGTCTAAAAAATCTCCATCACAATCTAAGAAAACTTTACGATATTCTTGTTTGGAAATCTCTATGATATTAATGAGAAATTCAGTTTAATAAATAATAAGTAATAAGATAATAGATGGTTGATATGATGCCACAAAAATAAATAAAGGGGGTGTGGGAGGAAGAGTTTGGTAATGGTGTTAAGGACTGTAAAATGAGCAAAAGGAAATAACCCGATAGGTCTCCTTTATCAAAAGTAAAGGCCTGAGAAGATCCTAGTCTTGAATAATCCTCCAATGCTAAATGCCAAAAGAAGTATTTGTTCTGCAAGCCCAGTGCCAAACATTACAAAAAATTGAGAATTCTAAAGATCCACAAGAATCAATTTGGATCTTTCTTCATAGCATTATCTTGTCCTTTATCTGTTGAATTCAACTCTAGTTAATATAAAGTATGGTGCAACTATTAATAAAATGCAATATCTACTCTTAATATTCAACCAGATCAAAGGCATAAGTTAGGGTTCACAACAAGTGACTTCACCTGAGAGAGAGAGAGAGAGAGAGAGAGAGAGAGAGAGAGAGAGAAAAGCTTGGGCCTTTACCACACTTGCTATAATAAATATATTTTTCATCTTTTTTATAGAACAAATAACATTTAGAAGTAAAGTAGTAGATAATAAAAATTGTAGGAAACTTGTGAAACTATAGGCGATTCCTCATTCTGTGAAGTGTGAATCTATTGTAGAAAATAAAGTATTAGGTTGTGATCTTGTTACTGGCACCCCATGCTGCGATAACAAGCTTTTATGCATCATAGCTTATTGCCAAAACACAACATTATGAGCTTAGTGAAAGCAAGAGGACTTGGGAAATTCTGATGTTTAATTTATATCTAATAGTTAGCAAGTATACATAGAGATTTTGGTATTACTTGGTTTGTCTGATATGAGGAAACATTAACATATTGACACATAGGCATGACCGTTGATGCATTATCTTAGCTATTTTTAGTCGGTGGTTGTTCGATAGTTTGTTTGCCTCCACGCATTGGTGGTGGTACAATATCTTGGCTACAAATAGGCATGGGGGGTTGTGAATTTGAAGCACACATTTTCTTCTTTCCCTTTTCTAATCCGCTTGGTATTCTTTTACAACCCTTACTTGCATGGCTGTATGCAGTTTCTTCTTAATCCCTTTTGACTTTGCCTTAAATGGAATTGGAAAAACAATTTTTCCAATAATTTGTTGCTCACTTTCCTTTGGTCCATTATCAACATTTGAATCACACGTTTTATTAGACTTACCATGCTCTTATTTGAAATGTTCTAGTTTTACCAAACATTGGTCGAACATCTCATTAACCATTGCAAATGCTTTTAGGCACTCCATCACCTTCGAATTAATTTCCATATTCATACGCATCAATGTATGGTGACAAACTGACACATCTTTTTGGTTATTGATTCTACCACTTGCCCTTTTCGCATTTTTACTCTACCTCTTCAGTATATACTTATCTAGTACCTCTCCCAAACCATTGTGATCTATCACCCTAGTACATGACAACATTAAACACCACTGAATTCAAACTTTTTACAGTTGCACTCAACTGTATTATGTATAGAGTCATCTCTAACTATGTAATCATAATTCTTGCTAACCCACATGACTTTGTAGGTGATGATTGGTCTAATTGTGGATCAAACCTTTTCAAGACAGGTCAGTCCCTTCTTATACTCTTCTTGAAACGATTTAAAAACTTCTTAGGTGTATATATTTCTTGCACTGATGAGAATAGGAGCATCCATTATTAATACTGGAGAACTCTAGGTCATTTTGAAATTAATATTTTCTGCATCCCTTCTACTAGATATAGCCTTCTCAAAATTCATAAAAAATGAGGTCCTGATTTTAATGAAGCATACCCCTTTACTACATGGTTTATGCTTGCTCTTTTGAGTGCTCTTTATATCTGAACAGAACATATTCTTACTATAAACTAATGCCCACTTTTCTCTCTCATCAAATGTTCCATTCAACCATGTATCTTATCGAAGATTGTAAGTCTCTAACATTGTATTCCATGCATCCAAAAAGTCGGCTTCCTCTTCATAATCGTAAATGCATTTTCTTAAATTAGTTTTGAAGATATTTAATGATTGAATACATGGCTAAGATGCTTTACAACATTTTAATACATATGCTATATGCAAATCTGATGATATGTTTTTGGCATAACGAAGGAACTTGCTTTAACCATTGCTTTATATTGGTCTGTGATAATTGTTTTATTTTGTGTTACATTCATTGCATTCATGAAAGTCTGAAACACACACTTAGATGATTCTGCAGTTTCATTATACATTAGGGTTGCCCCAAATACAACTGATTGCTTGTCATGATTTATCCCAACAAATGGTGTAAAAGGATGATCATAATTGTTGATCCTATTTGGTGTATCAAAACAGATTACATCACCAAATGATTGGTAGTCAATTAGCATCTTAGAATCTACCCAAAACATGTTAACTATTAGGTCATCCTCATTAAGCTGTAATGCGTACACAAACCCTGGATCCTTGACTACCTTTTCTTAAAAATTTTGTAACACCCCACTTGCATCTTCTATAGCATTGATTTCATTTTCTTTGATTACAAATAGTTTTTATAGGCTACAGAAAGGATTTCACGGTTCTATCTACCCTTGACTTGAGTATTCATTAAATTGAAAGTGGCATTGGATTTTATCCTGACCCCATCTACCAAATTCGTTTTAGAAGTCTAACCATAAGTAATCTTCCTTTGCAATCTAAACATGTGTGCTTTTGAAGGGGTACGTTGATGATTGTGTTTGTCATTAACATGACTAATGACAAATTTCCCACCCTCTTTAAGGACAATTATCATATGGTTTTTGCAACTACACCACATACTGTCATGGGGTTGCTTCACCTGCTCAACCTGTTTATCTTCCTCTTTCTCACTTGCCCTCAAATGACAAAATATTCTTCGATACATTATGCCTTTCTTATTTTATTCCTCCAACTCTTTTGTATTTTGAAACCAACTGAATGTACATAATTATTATAGAAATTGTCGGCTTCTTGGTTTGAATCAAACTCCATAATTTTTGGAAACAATGCGTTTCCATTTTCTTTAACAAATTTACCTTATTTGCAATTGGGGGTTTGAAAACAATATTCTTCTTCCAATGCTTTCAGTTCTTATGGTACTCATCTCACTATACATCAAATAATCACATAAATAATTGCATTATGTGATAAAGAATAATCTCAAGTATGTTTCAACGAGGAATTAATAGTAACTAAGAAGAGTCAAATAAACAAAAGAAACCTAAAGCCAAACCAACTGCTAGGGGATTAAAGCTATAATTAAGATTAATGTCTAATAGTTGTAAAAAAAATACATTTAACACTTTAATTTACTTAAAATCCTAAGAGAACACAAAATGCCACACAAGTTTATGACTCTAAAGATACAATTACGATAATACTTTTAGATTAAAAAAAAAACTATTATAACCTTAACGAAGAAACCTCTCAAAAGTGTATTTCGATCTAAAAGCCAATTTTGCAAAATATCCCAACAAGAATAATATACTGGAGAGACGCTTGAACATGGTCTTATAAGGCATTACTAATAAGCTTTAGTTGCCTATGGAATACTGTTTTAGTCGTTTGTATTCTTTCGGGATTTTCTCAACCCTTTTAATGGAATAATGTTTCGTATTTTTTTTTTTATAAAAAGAAGATTCTTTCTAGTGTAATGTAATTTCAATGAAGGTGAAATTCATCATTTTAGGCGATCATGGCTTTATGATAGAAACGTAGAGCACAATGGAATTTTATGTTAAAAGAACAGGGTTCTCGTCTATAAACACATACTCAAATCGTCGTTGTCAGTGGTGAGAGATTAGAGATAGAGAAAGAATTGAAGGGTTGTTGTCGTTGGAGGCTGCAAGAGATTAGAGATAAAGAACTATTGGGTCGTTGTCTCTGGCAAGAGATATAGGGTCATTGTCGTTGATGAGAGATTAGAGAGTGAAATAATTGGAGGGTCGTCCTTTGGAGATTTTTCTCGTCGGCTTCTGGCTTGAAAACTGAATCCTCATCGTCTTTTGACGAAAAAAATGGAAGGTCATCCATTTTCGATAAAAAAGTAGAGTTTGGGGTCCGCAAGAATGCTGGAGAGAGGACTAGCTCAAAGACGTGTCAGGGCCCTAGGTTTTCTTCTTTATTTATTTTTTATGTTGTTTTGGTTCCCCAAGGCTTAACCCATGTTATATCTTGCTAACCCATGGTTAAGCATCAAAATAACTTAATCCATGGGTTAAGTCCTTTTGGCAATAAGTCGACCTTGGATGCAAGCTCCATGAACACTATAGGGTCAGTTGCTCTAGGAAATCCATTTTGTTAAGTACACGACCATGTGTGGGTATTAGAATATTAGAATAAAAAAAACTTGGATTTTGAATCCACGAGTGGGCTACTTTCTCTCCCCTTTTCTCTATTGTCGACCTCCTCTCTTTGTCTCTTCTCCCAAGCCCTACGAACTTTATTTCCCTCCTTTTTCTACTTCTCTTCCCTCTTTCATCACTTCAATCTTCTCCTTTAATTTCCTATTTTTTAGTTTTCTTAATATTATTCCTTTCTTTGGGTGAAATCATTATTTTACAAAAACAAGGGGCTAGAAGTTGACAACCTTACAAGTCATAGAAGTTGCTGATTGGGATTTTCAAGGCTTGTTAACAATGCAAAGCACCCTCACTAAAGGAGCTGTTCGTACTTGGATTTCTTAGGTTATGTTGCATTAACCCATCTTCATATTTTTCTACTAACTCTCTTTTAGTTTCTTTGATAAAATTCTGCCTAATCTTATAGTTCTTGAAAGTCATTACCTAAGTTCTAACCCATAATTTTTTGTACTACGTAACTCCTAAATCGATCCCTCCTATAACCAAAATGGATTTCTTGGCACTTGCATCCAGGCTTGACACGTTGTCAAAAGGACTTAACCCATGGGTTAAGTAATTTTGATGCTTAACCATGGGTTAGCAACATATAACTTGTGTTAAGTCTTGGGGTAATCAAAACGACATAAAAAAAGAAAAATGAAAGAATAAAACTTCGGGTCCCGACATGTATTTGAGATGGTCCCTTCTCTAGCATTCTTGCAGGACCGCTACATTTTTCTCCGGAAGACGATGACCTTTCATTTTTTTTGCTGGAAGATCGCGAGAAAACTCTCCAAAGGACAACCCTCTAGTTATTTCTCTCTTTAATCTTTCACCAACACCGCCGACCTTGCAGTTCTTTTTTTCTCTCTCTCTCTAATCTCTGGCTGGCAACGATGACCCTGTAGTTCTTTCTCTCTCTAATCTGTCGCCATCGCTGCTGATGATTTGAGTATGTGTTTATGGGCGACAACCTTGTTTTTTAATATAACAGTGTTCAAGTGACGATTTGAGTGTGTGTTAGCTTTTCCATTGTGTTCTACATTTTTGTAATAAAACCATGATCTCCTAAATGATGAATTTAATCTTCTTTGAAATTATATTACACTAGAAATGATCTTTTTTTATAGGAAGAATGAAACAGTATTCCATTAGAAGGGTCGATAAAGTCCCGAAAGAGTACAACAACAACAACAACAACAACAACAACAACAAACAGCCTTATCCCAACTATTTGGGGTCGGCAACATGAATCTTGTTCCGCCATTCTGCTCTGTTTAGGGCCTTATCTGTTGTTAAATTACAAGTTGCCATGTCCCTCTTTACTACCTCCACCCAGGTCAATTTTGGCCTTCCTC
>JAOXJP010227650.1:0-11263 GCA_025762735.1 Platanus orientalis | reverse complement strand
GGCATAAAGATAGCTTATTAGCTTCAAGTTCAAGTCTTCAACTCTAGTTGGATGATGATATTGCAACTCTCTCTCTCCCTCTCTCTCTCCTTGAACACGAAGCCTCCACGGCTTCCTTGTTTTGGATTTTCAAGTTTTTATGTTTTTTGTGTTTTCTTTTAGTCCCACATCGGCTTAGGAGGAAAAACCATAGTAGTATATAAGTAATGCCTCAACCCCTACCAGGTATGTTGGGCACAAGCGGCCCGGTCTCCACCCCCCATAGACGATTTCAGCCCACATTGTACTCCACATGTATGCTGCACCATTGCATTAGTGTCGCTCTTGTGGACTATGTCCAATCCTGAATGGTAGGTCTGTTATGGTATTAGATTCTCAACTTAACTAAGATTGGGTAATAGCGGGTCACAATTGGCGACGCTAGCCATTTCTTGAATGACGTTCACTTCAAGATGGATTCGTGACTGGAACCCATTGAGTCACGCTTGAATCAAGCTCACAAAGAAAGGCCCATATTTGTGACCGGTAGCTAGAAAATATCAAAATGAGGCTAGCAATGCAAGCTAGACCATACAAGGCCCATTAGCTTGCCTTGGGAATGGGCCAAGTCATGAATAAAAACATTGTTGATGTCCATCAAAACTTGGGACACATATGGGCTTGTAGGCGAGTTGGGATTACAGCCCTATCATCACCCCTATAAAATCATGGTAAATGGGTTAAAACCCACATTGGCAAAAGTATTGAATTAATTGGCTTAAAACATAAAAGAAGCAAAGAAAGGTAAAATAATAAGGGCAGCCATTAAAGAAGGCCTATCACCTTCATTTTCTTTTCTTTTGGGGTGTGTATTGTATAGGACACTAAACTACTTAGTGCCCTTGGAACTATAACTCACTTAGGGAGTTTTTCTTTTCATCCTTAGGTTTAAAATTTATCTTAATCCAAGTGTATTCTTGTAGGAGAATCTCCACTTGGTTGAAGGTGTTACCCTTGTCTTCTTGAGTTAATTTTCATATATAATAGTCCACTAGATAAATGGAGACTCTACTGATATTTTCAGAAAATTTGGATAATTTAAACACCGGACTCTAAGATTAATAAGTTTCTAAGGGCAGTATCATATGTCTCTACCGTAGTTCAAACCCTTTGATATAAGGAGTTAAATTTGAGCTTGGTTGTATCTTGGAGGTAGCTTAGCACCCTCTCTTGCACAATCAAGTGGAAGACCTCAACTATTTCAAGAAGCATGATAATGGCACCTCCTTGAGTTGGTGCACTCAGTTCTTAATTTTATTAAGCTGAAATACTTGACTTTGAAGATTATGCGTTAATGAAACTTTTTGACTTGCCAAACTTCATTAATTTGAAGATACATCCACTCCCACTACAAGTGCTAGCGTGAACCCTTTTGGTCCATTCGGTTTAGATAGAAACAAATTCAATTGAAAGAACTATGAAATGTGGGAACGCCGGAAACAAGTCCACTCCCATTGAACATGATTATTAAGTTTGTAGTTACAATATTTTGGAGTCATTAACAAATGAGTTGTTTGATCAATTCTCTAATAAAACAGAGACTACTAGGAAACATTAGGAATCCCTACGAGTAGTCTATTTTGGTGAAGAAGCCACCAACTAGAAATTCTAGGTATGGAACTACTTAAAATATCAAATAATTGATAATAGGACAATTCTAGAGAAATTCAAGAGCTACAAAAGATTCTTGACATAATATCTACTATAGGGGGTAGTTTCCTTCAAAGTATAAAGTAAGTGTTCTGATTGCCAAGCTACCATCCTCTTGGAAAAATTACAAGACCAAGTTGATGTGAAAGAAAGAAAACATGTCTATGGAAGTCTTGAGGCATCACTTGAGAATAAAAGACTTTCTCAATATAAGGGATAGAAAGAAGAACCTTCTATAAAGGCCCACATTGTCGAGAATAAGTCTGGCAACAAGAATATACGAAAAAGAAAATATTTGAAGGAGAAAACCGAGGGAGGAATCCCTTCAAGAATGATAAAGTCAAATTTACCTACTTCAACTACGAAAAAATAAGACATGTTGCTTGCGATTGTTGCAATAAGAAGTCAACTTGTATAAGCAAGGACAAAGGAAAGTAGAGTGCTAAACTTAAGAAGACAATTCCCATGATCTTAGAGATCAATCTTATGGGAGATGAAATTGGCTAGTAGGTATACACTAGCACTACATGACAAATCTATAATGACAGAAATCTATTCAAATCTTATGAAATGGTGAGTGGGGTGAATATGTTCATGGGAAACTCTCCTACCCCCAAAGTTAATGACAAAGGAGAGGTTGAACTGAAATTCACCTATAGGAAGTCAATGTTTCTGCAACAAGTGTTGAGTGTCCCAAAAACCAGGAAAAAATTCATCTCAACGTCACTACTTGTTAACCATGGGTTTAAGATGGTGTTTGAGTTCAATAAAGTTGTACTTACTAAAAATGTTGTGTTTATAAGCAAAGGTTTTTCGACTTCTGGTATTCTAAGTGGAATACTATCAATAAAATACCAAGTTCTTTTGCTTACATATGTAATTCATGTAATCTATGGTATGGTATATTAGGATATGTTAGTTACAAGAAAATTAAGTGAATTATTGAATTGAGATATCAATCTTGGTGAATTATCTAACTACAAATACATCACGTATAATAAATGTAAAATTACACGTAGTTCCTTTAAAAATGTTGATAGATGATCCAATGTGCTAGATCTGATGCACAGTGATATCTTTGTGAGATGGCATACACTCTAACAAGATGAGGAGAGATGTATTTCATAACCTTTATCGATGATGCATCCTAGTATACGTATGTATTTTTGTAAGGATAAAGGATGATGTATTTGAGAAGTTGAAGTCTTACAAGGCTAAAATTGAGAACTCTTTGAACTTGAGGATGGACTCCAAGAAGATTGGTCATTAGGGACCAAATTATTAGCAACGACTAAACAATCCTTGCTAGTAAGTACTTATTAGTGACAATTATTTTTAGTCGTCCCTAATAGTGTAAATTTTGCGTTGTATAATATCAATAGATTATTTGTGATGACTTTATGTGGTGGTCGCTAATATTGCAAATTTTGTACTTATGTTACTTTTAGCGACAACCCATTATCATCACTAATAACAATATATCAACGACAATAAATAGGTCGTCACTAATAGGTGCTTAGCCACAATGATTTTATGTGGTTATCCGCAACGACTATATATGGTCGTCGCTAATAAGTGGTTATCCGCAACGACTATATATGGTCGTCGCTAATAGTGCAAATTTTGTATTTATGTTACTTGTGAACTTCTACGACAACTTTATATGGTCATCGCTAATAAGTGATCATCCACGACGACTTTATGTGGTCATCGCTAATGAGTGATTAATTGCGTTAACATTATGTGGTCGTCACTAATAGTGCAAATTTTGTACTCATGTTACTTGTGAACATCTGCATCGACTTTATATGCTCGTCACTAATAAGTGATTATCCATGATGACTTTTTGTGGTCGTCACTAATAATTGATTAACCACAACGACATTATGTGGTTGTCGCTAATAATGCAAATTTTGTACTTATGTTACTTGTGAAGATTTGTAGCAACTTTATATGGTCGTCGCTAATAAGTGGTTATCGCGATGACTTTATGTGGTCATCACTAATGAGTGATTAACCGCAATGACATTATGTGGTTGTCGCTAATAGTGCAAATTTTGTATGCTACTTATGATTATCCACAACTTTATGTGGTCATTGCAAATAAGTGATTAACCACGACGACATTATGTGGTCATCGCTAATAGTGCAAATTGTGTAGTTATGTTACTTGTTATTATCTACGACGACATTATGTGGTTGTCGCTAATAAGTGACTATCTACGACGACTTTATGTGGTTGTCACTAATAGTACTAATTTTCTACTTATGTTACTTGTGATTATCCGTGATGATTTTATGTGCTCATTGCTAATAAATGATTATCAGCAATGACTTTATGTGGTTGTCGCTAATAAGTGATTAACCACGATGACATTATGTGGTCATCGCTTTTAATCCAAATTGTGTAGTTATTTTACTTGTGATTATCCGCGGTGACTCTATGTGGTCATCGCTAATATTACAAATTGTTAATTTGACTTACTAATAATTAATTATTCATTTATAATTTATTTATTATAAATATCAAATTAGAAACATACTTTTGAAAACTAGACTGGATTGGATGGTTCGACCAAGTTTGACCAAAACCAACACCCTGAATGGTTTTATTGAAGCTTAAAACCATAGTATGACTAAAACCTCATATAATCGACAAAACTAGCCGATTCTCAATTGTTTTATATTTTGGTATTTTGTTACATTTTACTTATGTTTAAAGTTAACCATGGTTAGAACATGTAAATTGATGGTCGAATCCGGTTGGACATGAACCGTCTAGCTTACTAGTTTGATGGTCATTCTACTGGTTCTTAAAACTATGTTTAGAAGAGAATTAGATTCATTTAGATTTTTTCCTCTTTTGTTTTGAGTAAGAATGATTTTACCCAGACTATATTCGTTTCGACTTTGTTGATAGGACATTGATCTGGCATGGGTCGCTGTTGGTTGGTGGTGTCACTACCGTTGTTGATTTTTATGAAGCTCACATGTTGCTCATCGTCATCTACAGCTTGTGGCCAACTTAGGAAAGCATGAGAAATTTGATAGATTATGCAAACATGATATGTGTAGGGGAAGCATGGGAAAAGGTTTATAAAGTGGAAATACAACTTATTTTTTATAATGATCGACTATATTTCTTTTTTGTAATGACCAACTTTTGTTTTTTTGTTTTTTTTATATATATAAGTGAATGAATTATTTGGTTTATTGACTTTCTTGAATACATAAAGTGGTAAAATCATGCTTTTATTCATGTCAACCAGATACGACCCATTTACCACTAATGCAAATTAGTGGCGGTTATGATTGTCATTAGTGTAATAAACGTAATAGTTTACCAAGATTTTAGTGGCGGTGTCATCTCTGATACATTTATATCAGCGATGACAAAAATGTTCGCTAATAAGAACAGGGCTGGATATGTTATAAATGTAATAGTGACAACTTTTATCATCACTAATAATCTCCATATTTGTGACGACAATTGTCGTTGCTAAAATATTACTATACACGATGATTATTGTCATTGCTGCTATATTCTTATCCGCGATGACTAAAGTCGTTTTTAATATTTTTTTTATCTACAACGACTATTGTCATTACTAATATATTCTTATTTGTGACAACTATTGTTGTTGCAGATAAGCTTTATATCAACAACGACAAACCTAGTCTAATTGCCCATTTATTCGCAACAAACTTTAATATTATTAGCAACGACTCGTCATTAATTATCTACATAGATGATATTTTGGTCATTGCTATTGAGGATCATCAATGAGATAAACACGACGACTTGGCGATGACTAAATGTCACCACGATTGATTATTTACGACGACTATTTGAGTATCTGCAACGACTTTTGTCGTCGTTGATGATCAATTTTCTTATAGTGATTGAGACTCTAAGGTTTGATCAAGGTGGCAAATGCATATGCTCTGAATTCATCAATTTCAATGAAGAACATAGAGTAAAAAAAGAAATGTCAACACATTATACTCTGACATTATACTCTGGAGTAAAATGTAGTTGTTGAGAGAAAAAATCATACCCTAATTGAGATGGTCAATGCAATGTTGATTAGTTCAGGTGCATGTCTAAGTTTGTGGGAAGAAGCATTGTTAACAACATTTTATGTATTGAATAGTGTTCCTCAATAGACACTATGTGCCACTCTGTATGAGATACAAAAATGAAGGGAACCAAATTTGTGTTATTTTAGGTTTCGTTTGGTTCGGATTCTCAAAATTGATTACTGATTATGATTATGGATTCTTATAATTAGATTATGAAAAATAATTTTGAAAATTTGAATCTTGTTTGGATATCTTGTTTCTAGAAGCTGATTATGAGAATCCATAATTAGAATCTTGTTGGTTCAACATTGTTCAGAAGCGATTATTTAACTGTTACAAGCTGAGAAAATTCATTTAATAGGAAAGTATATATAAACATTCTAATAAAAGTCAATCAATCCATCCAGTATGAAATTAGAAAAATACAATTTCCACTTGATCTCTTGACACATATGTCATTAAAGTTGGTAAGCCAATTTCTAGTTGAACAACCATAAAGGAGCCTACTTAAGAGTGGTGTATATAGATTGTCTTTCACATATGTGGGGACATGTAGGAACATACTATTTTGGGTGCAGTTTCCTATTCACATTAGGGGTGGCAATGTTTGACACAATCCATGAACTTGACATAAATCCAACACGAAATAAGCGGGTTAGGATTGACTGTAAACGTATTTCGTGTTAAAGTGGGTCAACCCATTTTGACATGATTAATAATTACGTTGGGATATGGTCATATACCCTTAACTTAACACAACACAAATCTAACCCACCAACATAAATTACCACATAGTCGGGGAACCCGACACGAACCCAACACAAAATAAGTGGGTTAGGATTGACTGTAAACATGTTTGGGTCATAGCGGGTTGACAAGGTTTGACACGATTAATAAAGGGGTTAGTCTCATGTTGAGCCATATAGTTGCATACCTTTTTTCATGGATGTTCCCCCCCCCAACATAACACTTGTCAGCCTATCATTCACCATAGAAACTTACAGAGACTTTTTCATTACAAAACATTTCTTGGGAAAAAAAGGGAGGAAATTTATCCAGGTGACTTCGACTAAAATAAAATGGGTTTCAATTTGAAATCTGCCCATTTTTTTCCATGTGAAGTCACCTGGTTTTGGACACCATCCTGGACGGAGGAAAAGAGAAAGAGAGGGGGAGAGGAGAGAGGGATAGAGAGGGACGAGAGGAGAGAGACAGAGAGATAGAGAGGAGATAGAGAGGGAGAGACGAAGGAGAGAGGGGGAGGCGAGAGCAGAGAGGGAAAGGGAGGCGGGAACAAAGACAGGAAGTGAGGGAGGAGAGAGTAGAGAGAGAAACAGGAAAGAGAGAGAGGGAAGGCAGGAGAGAGAGATGGGAAAGAGAGATAGGGGAGGCAGTGATGAGAGAGGGGGAGGAGAGTAGAGAGACGAGGCTAGGGAGGGAAGAGAACAGAGGTGGGAAAAAGAGAGAGAGAGGAGGTGGAGATGAAAGATTGTAGAGAGGTGTACCTAATCGAGCAAAGAAGATGCAACACAAGAATCACAATAATCGCTCAAGCGTGATTTTACTCCTGCTTTGACAAGAAATGCAGAATCGGACGGTTATCCATTTCTGATTTTGATCATAGTCAACTCCCAATTATGCCCCTTTCAATTTTAATAATCTCAACCAAACCCATTTTCTAAGCCCAAAATTAATTCTAGTCAGAATCAATTATGAGAATCCAAACCAAACACTGCCTTAATGTATGAGATTTGTTTTTAAGTTAAACTGTAAAATGATCACATAGCAGATTATGCATTTATTGAATATTCTATAACAAGTCACTATAACAAATGTCTTTTAGTGACAAAACCTTTGTGAGGGTTATCTAAAACCTTCACAAAAACACACTTTTGTGAGGGTAAAACTTTTTCCTCGCAATTATTTGGTAAAATAGAAAAATAGTTGCGATAAGACCAAAATACCGTCACCAATACATTATTGGCCCTCGTAAATACAAAATATTTGGAGGAAAATATTGCGCTAAATGTTTTTTATGAGGGTATTTATTTACCCTCGCAAAAGGTGCATGTTTTGCGAGAACAAAGAGTTAGCCATCACAAGTACATTCGTATCAGTGAGGGTAAAGATTTAGCCCTTGTTAATATGAAGTTATTTGTGAGGACTAACTATTGCCCTCACTAATGCAAATGCATTTGTGAGGGTTAATTGTAATCCTCACAATTGTGTGATAAAATGATAAAATAGTTGCGATAAAACCAAAATATCATAGCAACTACATTATTGGCCCTTGTAAATAAAAACTTTTTAAATGAAATATTCCCACTAAATATTTTTAGGAGGGTGTTTATTTCCCTCGCAAGCAATGCATTTTTTTGCAAGGTCAGTAGTTCACCCTGACAAATACATTTATATTAGTAAGGGCACTATTTTAGTTCTCGTAACTATAAATTTATTTGTGATGTCTAATTTTCGTCCTCACTAATATGAATGTATTTGCGAGGGCCAATTGTAGTCCTCACAATTGTGTGGTAAAATGACAAAATAATTGTGATAAGACCAAAATACCGTTTCAAATGCATTATTAGTCATTATAAATAAAAAAAATGAAGAAATAATTCCCGCCAAATGTGTTTGCAAGGTTATTTATTTACCCTCGCAAAATGTGCATTTTTTCTTGCAAGGGTAAGAAGTTTGTCCTTATAAATACATTCGTATTAATGAGGGCAAAGATTTAGCCCTCTGTAATACAATTTTTTTCTTTACGATGGCTAAAAGTAGCCATCGCAAAAGATGAATTTGTTTACCATGGCAAATAGCTAGCCCTCACTACTAGTATTATATTTGTGAGGGCTATTACTTTTCATCACAAATGTGGATTAAAATGTAATTTTCTTTTAGAGAGATATATTTCTACACATATTTTTCTTAAGGGTATAATCAATGCCCTAGCAAATAATGAATGCCTTGTTAAAAAAATTGGGTAAAAAATATTCCTACATTTGTTTTTGGGTTAAAATGTCAAAAAAGGTAAAAACATAGCTGAGCGGGAGTAGAAACAGTAGGGGAGACTAAATTGGGTACATAGGTAAAAGGAGATTCTAAACTTGTAGACTCGGATTTTCTTTTCTCTAATGTTTTCCTTATCACACCTTAATGAAATTATAGTTACTTGTTATACTACGATACCAATGCAGAAGTTCTAAATGTTAGCCTAGAGAATCCTATAGGGGGTAAATAGGATTTCTTGCAATTTTTAACTTTCAACTAAATTCTTTTTCAAGTCCCTAATTTTGAACTTATTTAAATTCAATTTGGTGCCTAAGTAGATTAATCAAGCGATGTAGCTATATATTCAAATAACAACTTTACTTGTCATTCAACAAATTATTCAATTCCAAGCCCTTAATACTATTTTTTAAAACAATATATGTAAGTAAGTAAATTTGAATCACAATTTGCTCAATTGCTTTAGATCACAAGTTTGAATCATAACCAATTATATTTATTTAAGGTATTGGTTCACACCATACTAAGCCTTAACTTCATAACAGATAATTTGCTATTTCATATTGATGTTATAGAATGCTATTCAAAATAGGTACAAAGATTCAAGCACACAAATAGCAATCACACAACATAGACATGCATTTATAGTGGTTTGGCACCCGATGCCTATGTCCACTCTAGAAAGTTTTTTACTAAGCTATTTGATTTTTTATTAAAGTTATTACACAATCCTATACATGCAAAAATTATAAATCATAAACACTCACAAAAACTTACGAGAATCCTTTATTTTTGTAAGTCGCACACATTCGATGTATTTGACAGATGTCAAACTCATTTTTGGTTGCTCTAGCGGAAGTAAAAGTCGCCCTCAGTGTCTTTGGCGGAAGCTTCAACAAGTAAATAATTGTTTTTGATACTTAATTCAATGCCTCTTAGTAGGTTGATGTACCAATCACATCAAGCTGCTTCAGAAAACCCTTTTAGATAAAGAGTGTACCTATTTTCCTCCTTTTATGCTATACTCTCTAAGCTTTCTAGGGTTTTCAAGGATTGTAAACCCTAATCATGACTTTGAGTGTTGTTCTTCTTATTTTTCACATGGACTTAGGCCTATATGACTCATATTTATAATTACATATGCATACATGTAAGCCTATATATAGACCATTTATACATAAACACTTTTGGAATAGAAATGACAATTACATCAATAAAAACAACACCGAAAGTAGGTAGGTTAGTAATGATTGGTATTGTGTGAATCAAATTTTAGAGTTTTGTCTTCTAAAAAATGTCCAACAGTTGAATGGAGGGGAGGTCTATTAGACATGAACAAAATGACAGTGTTTTTATTGATGCTACAATTTTCCAAGGCAAGAAAATCCCCTGTTTTGCAAACACTGTTTCCCCAACAAAGGAGCATATGGGCCCCACATAAAACACCTCTCTGTGAAGGGGCGAATGGTGCTCCGGGTTTAGGGCTACTTACCCCCCTTTTCTAACCTAGTTTGAAATGTAGAGTGCTAATTCAGTTTTATTATTTATTTATCTATTTATTTTATTTTTTATAAAAATTCATTTAGAAGATGTAAGGGAAATTTCATTATTATTATTATTTTTTGAAACCTTTCTGTGAAACAAGAGAAAATTTGTTTAGAACCCTTTTTCTATGCCTCAAATTTGGTATGACCCCCTAAAGTTAGACCAACATAAGGGTCGACACATCAGGATTACACGAGAGGACATCGTATGGAACAAAATGGGAAAATGTATTTATTTTAGTTTACTACTATTATATTATTGTTTATGTTTTATTGTAATTATAAATATTATTTACTTACGTACTATTTATGTATTTATTTTAGTTTACTATTATTATATTATTGTTTATAGTTTATGGTAATATTATTTAGTTACGTATTTATTTTTATTTTATTATTACTTCCTTCTTCAAACTTGAAACCCTTCTACCTTCCCGCCCCTTCACTTGTCAAAAGCCTTCTGTGCAAATGTAGGGCTCGCTGCCAAAACCCTCTCAATCTCTCTATCCAATACTCTCTCTCCAGCTGTCGCCTGTTTCATGGCTACAACATCAGGTTCGTTTATCATTGACCACTTTCTCTTTCTCTCTTTCTCTCTCCCTCTTCTATTTCTATGAAAACCTCAGTCCTATTACCCTGTGCGACCCCATTACTCGCCTCCAGTCCTCCCTGCTCTCTCTCATCTCCATCACCCTATTACCTTGGATTGGATTTTAGGGCTTCTATATAAAACCAAGCGAACTAAGCACAGAGAAGGGCTTAAATGGTTTATGTCTTTGTCTTTGAAGAGGAACTCTAGAGCAGATGATCTCTCTTGGCAAAACCCCAGCCACCCCCCTGTTAAGAGTAGTCAACACCGATTCTCTAGAAATCTCTAGAGAGCCGGTTATGCTAACCGACATCAAATATACCAGAGTTCTCTGGTAAGTAAGAGCACC
>JAOXJP010227649.1:0-11263 GCA_025762735.1 Platanus orientalis | reverse complement strand
ATCATTTCACTTTTGGGGGGTGATGTGACATCTCCAAAAAGTGAAATGATACCCTCATTGTGTCTCGGCTCACAACGTAGCACAAGGGGGCCGGCGCAGAGGATATGAGGCCTCCACATCCTAATTCCTTTGTACACATCAGCTCATATCTGGGTGTATTATATCCTTCCTCCCCCAGTGCAGCACCAATGCATAATTTTCGTTCTCATGTTTTGAAAGAACAATTTTTTTAGTCTTGTAAATACACCACATAATCTGTCACGAAAGCAAGACTAAATCAACAAAGTATTAAGTGTAAGGATAAGAAAAAGCTACACCAACGCAATTGAAGAGATAAATATGCCATCAACTTTTACCATTGATTATCAATCAGAGGTCTACGCTCATGTAAATGATGTAACAAAATAAAGTTGAACTCAACAATCTCTTATTTATGATTTCCCTCACTTATTCAAGTGTTCTTCCATACATGAAATTTGTGTCAACAACTGAAAATTCATTTTCCATTTCTTAGTTGTTCTAACTTTAGTAACTAGTCTATTATATATATTCTTATCTGTATTGATATTTGTACCTATGATCTTTTTCTCTTTCAAAACCCACTAAATGATCTATGTAAGGGCTCATCATATACTTTTTCTAAGTCAATAAAGACCACGTAATAACTTATCTTCTCATCTCTTAATTTTTTAGCAACCTTGTAAGTAATAAATTAATTTTAGTTGCCAATCCCATTTACATTTATCCAAACTGACTATCGATATTCTAGTTTCATATTTTTATTTGTGTTCACTCATACTCTTTCAAAGTTTTATATTATGGTTCATAAACTTAATCCCACGATTATTGGTGCAATCTTGAATATCTCACTTATTCTTGTAAATAGAAAATATGATGCACTTCTTTCACTCATTCAGTTTATTACCTCTAATAATTTTGTTGAGCAATTTAGTTAACAAAAAGAAAACATCAACTCTCATGCATTTCTCAACTTCAATTAGCATACCATTCAATCCTAAAGTATTCATTGTCTTTAGTTGTTTAAAACCTTCCAAACTTTAGACACCCTGATTCTACAAAAATTACTAAGATGTTGATCTCATTAGCATTATTGATTCTTCATATATCAATATCTTTACATGTTCCGTATTATTATTATTTTTTTAAATCTAAAATAACTCTTCCACCTTTTCAAATTATCTTTGTTATTCACTAAGACTCTTTGATCATCACTCTTTATGCATCTAACATGTTGGTGCAATGGAAATAACCCTAATATTCTACGTAACGGGATACAAACTTAAACCACTCACGATCACCTACATCCTAGGGGAGATCCATTTTTCATTATATGAGAAAAGTAAAAGATGTACAAAGCTCTCTTGTTCAAGCTCTCATGTAGAACCCCGGCCCATAACCATGTTACACCCTTCTCCCTCACTTTTCTCAATTCTGTGGAAACCCCATTTCTCACCTTTTCTCAAAACCCGACAAAGATCTTGTTTTATCACTTTGAAGGAAATTCCCAAAGAGAAAACTCATGAGAAGAAAAAATCATATTCCACCACACTTATATCTCATGTATAAAGATATGTATAGAGCTTTAACCTTGTAGGGTCCATGGATAGAGCACCCACACGGTTCTACTTCTAGTTAGAAAAGGAAACCAACTCATATAGAAGCTTCTTTTTGGCTAGAAACTTGTTAAAAACCTAACAATCTTTATCTTATCATGTTTGTAGCCACCTTAAAGATTTCCTATTGAAGTTGGTTCCATTTATATCTTTTCCAAGACACAAAATCTATGATATGTGCACAACACTCCACCTTAGCCCACATTTTGGAACCACCATAGAGAAAACTTACAACTTTCCTTCTTAGTAAACTCTATGTTGTATATGCCTAAAAAACACATCTACCTCAAACCTGAATCATAACATATTTACTATCACCACAAAGAACCATTAACCTTGAAGAATCATCGCTATACATACCATTGAATCAATTTGGTCATGACACCATCCGTTCGATCATAACATGGCCAATGAACATTCCTACATCTTCAGCCTATACAATTTTCACTTTAGATATTACTTATAGTGAGACTTTGTCCCATGTAGAGTTTCTCTAACTCTTCCATAAACCAAGTACCGAATCCTCATCCATAACATTAAACAATTAGTTATCTATTAGACATATACAAATTGTACTAACCACCTCCATCTCTATATCTTGCCATCATTCTCATCTCTTTGGACTTGCCTTTCTTTCCCTATAATGTCTTGTACAAACCATGTTGTACTAATAAATCCTTCGTTATTATTTGTTAAAGAGTGAAACTACATACATTTTCATCGAATTTCTCTAAAGATAATTGACTAATGGAAGCCTTTATTCCATTGTTAATTAACTCAAAAATTTTAGAAAGCCATTTAAATAAAAAATATTTTTATTTACCAATTTCTTTTTCTTCCTCCCAAACACAAATAATAAACTTTGATACCATTTATTTGTGTAACAAAAATAGCCTTGATATTCTACGTGACGGGATATATGCCTAAACTACTCACAATCTATGCAATAAAGAATATTTAACAATAAAGAAACCAACAATCACATACAAGACGAAGATTTTACATGGTTCATCCATGATGCCAATGTCCACAAGGAGATCCATGTTTTACTACATGAGAAAGGTAAAATATATATAAAGCTCTCTTGCTCAAACTCTTAATTATACCCCAAGCCCTTAATTATGTTACACCATTCTCCCTCACTTTTCTCAACTCTGTGAAAAAACCTATTTCTCACATTTTCTCAAAACCTATAAAAGACCATATTTTCTCACCTTGAAGAAAATCCCCAAAGAGAAAACCCATTAGAAATAAAAATCATATTCCACCACACTTATATCTCATGTATAGAGATATATATAAATTTTAGCCTTGTGGGCCCATGACAAGAGCACTCACATGTTTCTACTTCTCCTAGTTGGAGAAGGAAACCAACTCATGTGAATGCTTCCTTTTGGTCAGAAACTTGCTAAAAACCCAATATAACATGACTTTAGTCATTATATTTCTTTTTCCTCATTCTAAAAGGCACATAATAGAAAGACAATACCAAGTGAAAATTAAAATGGTAGGTATAAGATGAAAATTTGAGCTTATCTTTATGATACCTTAATATTTTTTTAAGAAAAAGATCATTAAAAAAAAAGAACAAAAAAGAAAATGATTATTAGAAAAGGGAGTAGCTAGGTGTGAACTTCCTAGTTTTACATAGGAATTTTCTTTCTAAGAGATTCTCATGTGCTATAAGATGCTCTTTAATAAAGCATATTTCTAATATAATAGGATTAACCATCTCTTACTCTAAGGAAGATCCTTTTCCTTAGGGAGGTGACCTCAAGCTTATTTTGCAATAGGGAAAGGATTTGCAACACCCAAAATAGTATGTTCCTCCATGTCACCACACCACAAGCTAACAAGTGATGAGTTTTTGAATTTGGTGCCTTCTTTAACCAAAATAATGTTCTATCTAGGATGCATTGTTCGCCCTCTCATAGGGGGTGGGCCCCACCTCCCTGTGAGGGGGAAAAGGGTGCATCAAATAGGGAGCAAATGTTCATTTGAACACTTTTTAATGGTTTTAACCCTATAAATCCCATTTTATGGGTACCTATTTTTCATTTGAAATTTGTTTCACAATTTTAACGTTACACAACTCACCTTTTGTGTGTGGGGACATGGAAGAACATACTGTTTTGGGTGTAGCACATCCTTTTTCTTTGCAGTAAAAGAGAGATAAACAATGACATACCCTTTACATCGGGAATTGCTAATATAGAGAAGTGATGATTTAATCATTCATTTAGATAAATAGATAAAAGGAGAAATGTGTGATGTACTTAATATCCATATCATCCTCCTGAATAGGAAATGGACCTACCATTCCATGGCCCCACTCATATGAGTCCTATTCTTGGAGGAGTAAAGATTTTAGTCAGTCAATGCCCTGATGCTCAGGTGGTTGCAACACCATCCTTCCATAATGGAGGTTATGGTTCAAATCCCCTCGGTTGATGCAATGCATGTGGTTGCATGCTTCCCTATTTTGTTTGGATTTTGTTTATTGTTAGAGTGGATCCTAATGTGCAAGGAGGAAGAAGACACAGGTGAGCACTGAGTGACAACTTGAACCGGTTTAAAGGGCCTTGGACCGGTCCAAGGAATCTCAAATCGATCTACACAAAAAGCGTGGATCGATTTGGTAGCTTGGATTGAGCCGCATGTTTTTTGTGGATTGATTTGATGATGATTATGGCAAATTTTTTTTTTGGATAGTTCATAGGAGAATGAGAATCTTCCCTAACTCTACCTCTATGATGTATTTAAGCATTCTATTGTTGTATAGGGTTTATGTGAGAGAAAAGAGAGTGAGAAACTTGTGGTTTTTGAGATATTGAGAGAGTGCTCTTGTATTCTTCCAAAGATAGTGAAGTTTTCTCTATGGCTCCGCAATTTTTTTCCCAACTCGGGATTTTTCACTTAAATCATGTGTTTGTGGTGTGTTTGTGATTGTGATTTATGATTTGATTATTATTGTTTTCATCTTGTCTGGTTGATTGATAGGCTTTCAGTATAATCCCTAACAACTGGGATTAAAGTTGAGGTTTTGGAAAGCTAGTTTCAATAAGTCAAGGAAGTTAGAGACTTCGTTTGAGTTAGAGCAATGGTGGCACAAGAGGATGAATCCACAAAGTTTGGAGTTGAAAATTTTAATGGTACAAACTTTGCACTATGAAAGATGCAAATAGAAGATTTCTTGTACTAGAGAAATCTCTATCAACCTCTTGGAGAGAAAAAGAAACCTGAGAAGATGGCAGACGAGGATTGAGAGATGCTTGATAGAAAGGCCCTAGGTACGACCAAACTCTCTCAATCTCCATCAGTTGCTTTCAATATTTTAAAAGAGAAAACCATTGAAGATCTCATGACAACCCTTGCACAAAGGTATGAGAAGCCATCCGCATTAAATAAAGTATTTTTTAATAAAGAGGTCATTTCATATGAAGATGACTAAGGGAGAAACTGTTATTGAACATCTAAACGAGTTCAACACAGTCACAAGTCAATTGACCTCAGTAGGCATCAATTCCAATGATGAAGTTATAACTTTATTAATCATATCCTTCTTACTAGAGAATTGGGATGGCCTAGTTATGGCATTAAGCAATTCCTTAGATTCAAAAGCCTTGAAATTTGATGATGTGGTGAGTGTACTACTCAACTAAGAAGTCTGCAAAAAAATATCAAGATATGCATCATCAAGTGGGAGTGCACTTAATGTGGAAGGAAGAGGAAGAACTGTGGAAAGAGGATAAGATTGTGGGAGGTCAAAATCTAAGAAAAAATCAAAGTCTATAAAGCTAAATGTGGAATGCTGGAATTGTGGCAAGAGATGATACCTTGAGAATGACTATTAAGCACATAAGAAAAAAATGCAAGGTAATAACAACAAGGAGAAAGAATCTTCTGCAAATATTGCAGATGATGTTGTTGAAGATGCTTTGATTCTTGCACTTGATTAAAAGTTAGAGTCTTGGGTATTAAATTCTAGTGCGTCCTTTTATGGTACAACAAACAAATAATGTCTCAAAAATTATGTGCAAGGAAACTGTACCAAGGTCTACCTTGGAGACAACAAAGCTCGCAACATAGTTGAGAAGGGATGCACTAGACTGAGTTTTCCTAATGGAGGTACTTGGTTATTGAATGGTGTAAGACTTATACCAAGTTTGAAGAGGAATTTAATTTTTGTAGCCAGCTCACAAGTTTGGGACACACAACTACTTTCATGGAAAACATGTGGAAAGTAACCAAAGGTGCCTTAGTGATAGCTCATGGAAAGAAATAATGTACACTTTATCTAACCAGAAAGCAAGACTCTATTAATGTAGCTAAAATGGGTGTCAGTTCAAACACTTGACACTATAGGCTTGGGCACATAAGCGAAAAAGGAATGAAGGTTCTTCATAGCAAAGACAAACTTTTAGATTTGAAGGCTTTTGACTTAGAATTTTGTGAAGATTGCGTTTTGGGAAAACAAAAAAAAAGGTTATCTTTTATGAAGTAGGAAGGACATTGTAGCTCAAAAAGTTAGAACTGGTCTATACTAACATATGGGGACCAACTTGGGTATGTTCACTTAGCGGTTCTTGCTGTTTTGTTACTTTTATTGATGATACGACTAGAAAACCATGGGTTTATTTTTTGAAACATAAATATAATGTGTTTGACATATTTAAGAAGTGGAAAGATTTGGTTGAAAATGAAATAAGATTAAAGCATAAGTGATTAAGGTCTGATAATGGAAGGGAATACTGTAGCAAAGAGTTTTAGAAGTTTTTTTCATTGAATGGGATCATAAGGAAGAACATAATATCACGCACTACAAAAAAATGGTGTGGCTGAGAGGATGAATAAAATGATTGTAGAGCGAACTAGAAACATAAGGTTGCATGCAGGATTGCCTAAAAAAATTTGGGCAGATACGATTAGCACAACTACATACTTGATTAATAGAGGACCTTTAGTACCATTAAAACCATTAAATGGTGGATTGCCTGAAGGAGTATGGATGGGAAAATAGGTAAGCCTTTCATCTCTCAAAGTGTTTGGTTGTATTTCTTATGTTCATATTGATGTTGATTAGAGAAATAACTTAGATTTGAAGTCAAAGAAGTGTACTTCATTAGGTACGGTTCTGATGAGTTTGGATATCAGTTTTTGGATCAAGAAAACCAAAAATTCATTAGAAGCATAAATGTGGTATTCAATGAAAATGTAATGCATAAAGACAAAGCAGAAGAACATCAAGGCAATAAGGAGTTCGTGGAACTTGAGGAAAATTCTAAGGGTGAAGAATAAGAAGTTAATGGTAATGAGATTTTAGAAAAATAAAATAAAACATTAAAAACCTACTCTATACTTAAGAAGGTCTTTAAGAACACCTAAACCAACTCAAATATTTTTCCTTCACTATTTGTTGTTGATAGATGGGGATGAACTATAATGCTATGATGAAACATTAGAGGTTGATGAAAGAACTAAGTGAGAACATGCCATGGATGAGGGGATGGATTCCTTGAATATAAACTAGACATAAAACTTAGTTTCATTACCTACAAGAAAGAAGGCACTGGACATCAAATTGGTATACAGGTTGAAGGGAGACCATGATGGGAGTAAAAGATACAAGACAATGCTAGTTGTGAAAGGGTGTCAACAAAAGAAAGACATTGATTACTCCAAACTATTTTCTTTGATTGTGACGATAGCCACCATTATAGTGGTGCTAAGCATTGTGCTAGTGGACGATTTACATCTTGAGTAGTTATATGTGAATACAATTTTTTTCTTTGGTGACTTGGAAGAAGACATCTACATGCAGCAACCACAAGGGTGTGAAATAGAATGCAAGGAGGAATGGTGTACAAGCTCAAGATAAGCTTATATAGGTTGAAGTAAACCTTAAGGCAATGGTACCTCAAGTTTGACAGGTTCATGTTGAAAATGGGTATAGAAGATGTCATGCGGACCATTATTGTTATCATAAAACCTTTGATGACGAGCACATTATTCTACTTTTGTATGTGGATGGTATGCTTGTCGTAGGCTCAAGCATATATGAGATAAACTGCTTGAAGTAGTTGTGAAAGAAGTTTGAGATGAAGGACTTGGGAGCAGCTAAATAAATTCTTGAAATGAGAATTACAAGAGATAGGAAGAACCATGAGTTGAAAGTGTCTCAGAAAGAGTACATTGAATAGGTGCTTAAGAAATTCAACATACAAGATGCAAAGTTAGTTAGTACCCCATTGGCTAGTCATTTCAGACTCTCCAAGAAAGATTCTTCTAAGATTGAAAGGGAGAAGGATTATATGTCTATGGTTCCATATACTTCAGTGGTGGGCAACTTGATGTATGCCATGATCAGTACAAGACTGGATATAGCTCCAGTAGTGAGAGTTATGAGCAGATTCATGAGTAAGCCTAGAAAGATGTATTGAGAGGCGGTTAAGTGGGTCTTGAGATGCTTGAGACTGACCACTAACATAATTTTAAGTTTTGGAGGGAAGGAGGTATAACTATAAGGATATGTAGACTTAGACTTGTCAAGAGACAAAGATAAGATGAGGAATAAGATGAGGTATGCGTTTACCTTAGGGGACATAGTAATCAATTGGGTTTCTCACTACAGAAGATAGTTGTGCTTTCCTCAATGGAATTATAATACATTATAACGTCAGAGGCTAGCAAGAAATTGATTTGGTTTAAATACTTGATGGAGGAGCTATCAAGGAAGCAAGAGAACAACATGTTATTTAGTGATAAGAAGAACACTATTCATCTAGCGAAGAATTCAACCTTTCATGCATGGATGAATCACATTGATAGGAGGTACCACTTCATAAGGTATATCTTGGAGGAACATGTGTTAAAGTTAGAAAAGATTCATACGATGAAAATCCAATAGACATGCTTATCAAGGTGGTGATAGTTCAAAAACTGGTGCTATACAAAGCTTCAGTTGGTCTTCATGATTAGAGATGAAGATGCAGAGTTGCAAGAGATTCACAAAAAAGGAAGAGGTCTTATCATAGGTGCAGGAGCTAGACAATGAGAAGGCCATTAGTCTCCCAGTGAGAAATTATTGGAGTATAACCTGATGTGCAAGGAGGAAGAAGGTGCAGATGAGCACTCAAGGACAACTCAAACCTGTCCAAAGTGCCCTGGATTGGTCCAAGAGGGCTTGGATTGATCCACACAAAGGGGGAAGATTGATCCAAGAGGCTTGGGTCTATACAGGAATCAATCTAGTGGCACATTGGATTGATCCGCCCAAAAACGGAGGCTCGATCTAGCAGCCTAGAGATAGGAAAAACTATGAGTTGAGATAGGAAAAACCATGAGTTGAGACGGAAAAAACCATGTATATTCCAAACTCTCCAAGGAGCATTTCAATCACAAGAGACAAGAAAAACCATGAGTTGAGGTTATCTCAAGATAACTACATTGAAAAAGTCCTAAAAATGTTTAACATGCAAAATGCCAAGCTAGTTAGTACCCCATTGGTGGGGCATTTCAAACTCTCCAATGAACATTCTCCTAAATCTCAGAAGGAGATAGAATTAAATGTCCAAGGTACCATATGTATCAGCAATAGGTAGCTTGATGTATGCTATGGTTAGCACGAAGTCAGACATTTCTCATTCAGTGGAAAAAATTAGTTTTTAAGTAAGCCAGGAAAAATACATTGGGAGGTTGTGAAGTGGATTTTGAGGTACTTAAGAGAAACTTTTAAAGTCGTATTAAGTTTTGGAGGGTCTGGACTTAACCTATAAGGTTATGTGGATTCGGATTTGTCAAGAGATTTTGACAAACGAAGAAGTACTCTGGGATATGTCTTCACCTTGGGTTCTATAACTATTAGTTGGATGTCATAGTTGTAAAAGATAGTGGCACTTTCAAGTACTGAAGTGGAATACATTGCTGCCATAGAGGCAAGCAAGGAGATGGTTTGGTTGCAGAACTTGATGGAAGGGTTGTGAAAGAAGTAGAAGAGCAATAAGTTATATAGTGACTGCCAGAGTGTTGTTCATCTTACAAAGAATTTAGTATTCCATGTAATAACCAAACACATTGATAGGAGGCATCACTTCATATGTTCTCTTCAAGAAGAAAAAGTGTTGAGATCGGGAAAGATCCATATAGATGACAATCATGCAGATATGTTTACTCGGGCAGTCATGACAATGAAATCGAAGCTATGCAAAGGTTTAGTTGATCTTCAAGTGTGAAGATAGAGCAATTGAGCCGCAAGAGATAGGAATCACATCAAGGAAAAAATGATATTCATAAACATAGTAGATGTAATAGGATATTGAACTTCAAGTGGGAGATTGTAATTTGTGAAGTTTGATTTGTTAGGTTAACATCAGGAAATCAACCTAAAATCTAACTAGGATACAACCCGAAGAAAAAGCTGAATACGAAAATTTTCAGGCCTATGGGGGTCCAGGGGCAAAGTCATCGAGAAATTTTTTTTGACCAATTTTGACATTTTTATGTACCGGATCAGATTCAAACTATTTCCACATATGTGCTAGGGTTTTAAGGGGGTATTTATATGTTTGTTCTAGGGTTATGTGCGAGGAGAGAGGTTTTGAAATTGTAAATTGTCTTTGGACGTGTTTTCTTCCTAATAGTGAATTTTTTCTACGACTCTGTGGTTTTTCCCCAAATTGGGGTTTTTCACATAAATCTTGTGTTGTGCGTGATTTCTTTCTTCTTGTTTTTTGTTGATTTTATCACATCTCATTTCTTCTATGAAGAAGATGGTAAAACGATCCTAACATGTAGTACACCCTTTAAAAATAAATAAATTATCATGAAAAAAATAATCTTTCTTTCCTAAAAATGCTAAGATATTTAAATTTTAAATCTGTTTCCATACTACAGAGATATATTAAAAGTGAAAACAAAAGGAGAAGAGAAATCCTTTTATTGACACGTAGGCACATGCTCATTTGTCTAGATTATTTGTATTTTCTCAAATAAGCCATGGGCTTCTCTTTACCATCTGAAATTGCTCAAGCAAATGCCCATTTGTTTGATTTCATCTCGAGCTATTATATTTGTTGATAAAAATTTAAAATAAAATAATTTTAGGTGTTTACAAAGTGAAATAATTTTATTTATTTATATTCTTTTTTTTTTTTTTTTTTGTAACAAATGAAAATGAGTTCAATTGCTAGCTTCGATATTCACAAAGGTTGAAGTTCCTCCCATCTTTGTTACCATTGTTGTAGTTGGTTCAAGTTATGGGCTTATGGAAAGTCGATTGAGGGAATAGTTTCTTATGTTCAATCATACTATGGATGCTAAAGCCATGGCATACGGAGTTTGTTCAATTTTTACATATGTTATGAGTAGTTATAAGGGATTGAATGAATATTTATATAAAATTTTAAAAAAATATATTTCTATAAAAATGCATATAAAAACTCTATAAATCTATATAATAGGATTCAAACCTTGGGCCTTAGCATTAGGCCCTTGGGCCGGGTTAGGGTAAGCTTAAATATGGTCAAAACATAAGATCGAGCTTCAATTTCAAGCAAAGGCTCCATCAGGCCTAGCCTTGGGTTAGGCCATGTCGATCTCAAGTTGGCATGGCCCTATGCATAGCCCAACCT